>JAJOZX010008264.1:0-87500 GCA_023014485.1 Bathynomus jamesi | reverse complement strand
GAATGCAAGTCTAACTCTTTAATCCTATCTTCGTAAGACTTGTTGCGCAATGACGGAATTAGTTTCGTGGCGCGACGCTGAACCCTTTCCAACCTATCAATATCCTCGCCCAAATACGGGCACCAAAACTGAACGGCATATTCTAAATGGGGCCTGACTAGGGGCTTCTAAAGGGGCAATATAATATTCTTCGATTTGAATTCGAAATTACGCGCTATGAAGCCTAACATCCTATTAGCTTTTTCGCAAGACTCCAGGCACTGGTTCCTAACTTTTAAATCCTTAGATACGCGTACGCCTAAATCTAGTTCAGGGGTCACCAACCTGGGCGGTAGCGCCCACTAGTGGGCTCACATTAAAGGTAATTAAACATTTATTTCATTATTTATTTTATCGATTATGTTGATTTATTCTTTTTGATCTAAGGTGGGCGATAAGCTTTTTTAATTTTCAAAAAATCGTAAAAGTGGGCGGTGAACAAAAAAAAGGTTGGTGACCCCTGATCTACAGTAGTTCCTCATCAACGCTCGCTAACTGTCTCTTGTCCATCGTGTACGTGTAATTATTGTTACGAGGACCTATATGCAAAACTTTACATTTGTCTACGTTAAATTGCATTTGCCACTTATCCGTCCACTCCATAATCCTATTTACATCGTCTTGGAGCCTATTTCTATCGTCCATGTTAACAACTTTACCGCCTATTTTAGTATCATCCGCGAATTTGTTGCGTCATATATATATATATGACGGTGACGGCAGGTGGCGCCCAGCAAAACCCATCTGTTCATCTTTTCACACAATAAAAAAAAATTGGTAGATAGATAAATGGGTATCCTGGGTAGCCTAGTGGTTAAGACGCTGGGCTGCTGGTGGGGCGTGGTTCGGGTTCCACGTTAAAGTGTAGGTCTAAGGTGGAGTGACAAGCTTGACCTTCGTCAGAATGAATAATTCGGTCGGAAGCAAAACCAAGGTTAACCAAAGTTATATATGTTCAGGGAATCTGTGTAACTAGGGATTTCATGAAATCCCTAAAATGTTCAGGGATTTCATGTAAGGCCAAGTCGTGATATTTTCGTTAGTTTTAACGAAAATATCACGACTTAAACAATCGTCAAGGGCGTACAGTTGTCTAATCGGGCATTCAATTAACCTAACCGGGTATTCAATAATTTTCCAGTAGGTTTAACGAAAATATCACGACTAAACCTTACATGAAATCCCTAAACATTTTGGGGATTTCATGGGATTTCATGAAATCCCTAGTTACACAGATTCCCTGTAACATATATAATATATGACGCCAGATTTCTCCGTGTCCATAATGACGTCATGACCTTTTATAAACTGTTGATCTTCCGTCAATTGAAGCGTTTTATTCCTGTGTTTGTTCCTGAATTAAGATTTTGCAAAACAACGTGTTTTTGAACAATTAAGTGTGGGTCAAAAAGTCAAAACAAGTTAAAATTTCGAAACTTCCGCATCGAGTAAACCAATCCTGCTGTCATTTATTTTCAAATTCTTATGTGGGGTTGGGCCAGTGGCGCCTTCCCCACCCCGTAGCTCCCTCCAATTGGCGTCCCCCGGATAAATGTTTGTTTTTTAATTATATAAGCCTCGTGTCTAATTCTGGAGGTAAATGCGTAGCATTATTTTGATAAAAAAAAAATTACACACATACACACACACACACACACACACATATATATATATATATATATATATATATATATATATATAAGTTATGCATTATAGAAAATCTGTCTAGAGAGCGAAACGAATACTAATGACATTTTCGTATGCGGGGCCTTCAAAATGGATTCCAGAAGTTGGTTAAAAGATTTTGGGATAAAACTCAGTTCCTGTTTGAGAACTAATTTAAATATTGCTCATAAGTCATAACATACATTACCGAGTGAATCACTCGCACATTGGGTCAAATATTTTATTCATTATCAGTACTATTATACATAATTAATATTGATATCAGATGGAAACTTCATAACTCTCTCTCTCTCTCTCTCAAAACAATCTTCACAAATTAATGTGAAAAAAAATCAACAGTTAGGTTAGGTTAGGTTAGGTTAGTTAAAAAATATAACATAAATGTAGAAATTTATGCGAAATATATCATAATCTTAAACCAAAAGATGTCGTGGTCATGGAGAAGTAATTGCACTAACAGCCACTCATTATGTATCAATAAAAACAGTCGTAATTTCTCGAAAGACATTTTGAAAATACATAAAAAGAAGGCTGAGGTTAACAATAGTGAAAAATTTTGTTTTATTAAAAAAAAAAAAAATTGCTTATTACACTCTTAATAAAGCACACAACCACGTGTAAATGGTTATTTTTTTGTAGGTTAGGTTAGAATTTTTGCTTTCCCATGTTAAACATGGGGCTAGTTCGTGTAGCGTTAGTCATTAGATATTTTAGATATTTGAGTGATTAATTATAGTAGCCGAAATCCATATTGGGCTCCAAATAAATCACCCAACAAGTTGTAGATTTATTTGGAACCCAACATGAATTTCAGCTAATACAATTAATCGCCCAAATATCTAATAAGTCTATATGTTACACGAAGTAACTCCATGTTTAATTATTATTTCTATATTTATTTACAATTTCCCTTTACAAAAACAACTTATGGCATAAAAGGTTATTTGGAATTTATTGATCATTTTATTTTTTAAAAATAAAACAAAAAAATTTGTCCACTATTATTAACTTTTACCAAAAAAAAAACTGCAAAATCAATTCTTAATAAAAACCAAAATAAAAAATATATATTTCCAGCCAAAAAATTATTCATAGATTACACTGGACTGTGCAAACCTAACCTAACCGAATTTTACTAAGCCTAATTTAGGCCTAAATTAAATTTACCTCGTCTAACCTAACTTTACCTATATAATATAAAATTAATCTAACGTTTATTGATCCCTAAATCATAAACATGTCAAATCACCTACACTTTCTTAACCTAACCTAATCTAACTTACTGTATTTCTTAACCTAACCAGACATAGTCTAAATTCTAAAACAGGAGCATGTCGGTGATTTTGAACTGTCCATAATTTGAGGGTATTACTCCCAAATATTGCTTCCTCGAGATTCTATGTTCAAAACTGTTCATTGGGCGGAGCAAAGTGGGAGGGGCCAAAGGCATTACATGGCCTTTAAAGTCCTTCCATGCGCAAAACACATATAGAGAATTTAGGGCAAAGTCCGTCCTTCATAACTGGTTACAGTGGTTAGTGTATATATATATATATATATATATATATATATATATATATTGGTTACTTTGGGAAAAATACCAGTATTACTGGAAACTGTTGGTTGAACAATCGCCAATTTAGTTATTTAAGAGTTTTCTTCGAAACAGGAAACAAATTTTACCTTTTAATTCAAACTGTTTAAGTGTTTTTAACAAGTGTGTTGCCTGATCATATATGCATACAGTTGGCTTCCGCCTTCATTGTATATATATATATATATATATATATATGATAATAGTTGGGGCCTATCTTTTTGAAGTATTTAGAAATTGTGTAATAAGTTTCTTGATTTGTATTAATTCTTTTACCGTTTCTATAACTAACTTTAAATTTAATTATGGTGTCTGAAAATATTTATTTATGGAGACATTTCTTTCTAGGCAAAGAAAAAACCTCGTCATGCGATATAGGTTTGTAACCTTCAAAAGGTGTTAACAGTTGGTCGTCATGGAAACGAAAAAGTGCCAATTAGTAAATAAATATTCAGCATTTATTTTCTATATAAATAAATAGGTATTATTTTTTTAATAAATGCTTTAGTTTATTTTGTAAATATTAAAAATATTTGTTACCAGAAATGCTATTTTAAAAATTGTTTATTGAAACTGGATATAAAATTTAAGTGATTATTATAGTAAATTTGGCACCTCTGCAAACTAAATGTTAAAGAACTATTTACTTATTTTCTCAAGTCATTTTAGTAACTAAAGAATGGTTTGGTGGTCGAGTTAACTGTAGATATATGTCGGTACTACAAAGAATTTACATTATATACTGTAGAATTTTAATTAAAAAATTGAAATAAAAAAGTATTTCAGCAAAATAATATAGTATAAATGATAATACTGTATCGTATATACGGTGCCATTAATATAATAGAATTGAGGAATAATTCCTCGTTCTATTTTTTTTATAAATCCATAACTGTTTATTGATGTTCAATAAATGATAATATAGTAAGAGTTTTAGATGTATACAATAAGTTTTACGTACGTACTTTATGATTAAACAAATCCTTCACAAATGCAGTAACGTTAGTAAAGAAAATTAATGATAAAGTAATAAAGGGTGTTCGGAAAGTCACTGTGCACTTATATTTATTTAATAGCATACAATAGTATAACATTGCATATATGATAGAGGTTATGGATGGAACCATCAGAACTTATAAAAGGTGTTGAAAACTAAAAAAAATAATAAAATAATAAAAAATATAAATATAAAAATATAAAAAAACATTAATTATGTAAGTGCACAGTGACTTTCCGAACACCCTGTATAAAGACCTCATATTTTTATTAACATCTTGTAGCATTTCATATTTATTTTTATTAAGGTTCAAATGCTTTTAATTTTATGATAAAAATATTGGTTACTCCTGTACTAAAATTAATATTTGGAACTATTCCTCTCCTAAGAATACCCCAAAAAAATACTTCTGGGAGGGTATTGGGCTTTGTGGGAAGTCGAAGGAAGTGGGGGTAAAGTGGGGTGTGTCGGGGAAGGGGGGTATTTGCGAGGGTACCGTTAGGATTCTAAAGGACTTTAATAGTCTCGGTTTATACTGCTTTTTACATTTTAATATCGTTACATTTAAGTACAGTATATCAATTCGTTAGAAGAATAAAGACTCTCTCTCTCTCTCTCTCTCTCTCTCTCTCTCTCTCTCTCTCTCTCTCTCTCTCTCTCTCTCTCTCTCTCTCTCAATGACGTATGTATCAACTTCAAGTAGGTCGTATCATTGACCTTGTTACAATACATGACTTTGGCACTTTTCGTGCCACACTCTCTACAAATACTAATTTGCAAAACTTGATGTCGGGTAATAACGTATATATACATATACATAATATATATATATATATATATAGTTTTTAAATTAAGATGCATGAATTGGCCTCCAATGACCACAAAAATACAATTTGCTCAATAGAGTTGCAGTCCTGTCAATATATGGATTATTTCTCCTTTTTTCGTTTTAGTTACTATTATATATATATATATATATATATATATATATATATATATATATATATATATATATAATGATGCAAACCCACAAGGAAAAAGAAAAATGATTCCAAGGCCTTTCGTGTATTCAGAAGTACACTTCGTCATTCCTTGACGAGGTGTACTTCTGAATACACGAAAGGACTTGGAATCATTTTTCTTTTTCCTTGTGGGTTTGCATCATTCATTCATTTCACGCGTTTAATTGTGAAATTCATCCCACATATATATATATATATATATATATATATATATGACCAGATTACCCATTGTGCCAAATATACCATGGCGGAGACTTTCAAGACAAGACGGGGTGCTCAAAATATTCTAGATACGTTTTGATAAATATTTCTAAATAAATAGATAATAAATTTTCAATAAATATTATCTTAGAGAAATATTAAAAAAAAATATTTTAGGTATGTATTACTTATTATTATTATTATTCTAGATGAAAATTATTATTTCTAAAGAGTTTCTAAATATTATTCTCACTAGATATTACTTATAAATATTAATCAAGATAAGTATTATTTCTAAATGTTACTCTGGATAAATATTTTTCTAGATATTACTTTTATAACTTCCCTCCCTGCGGCTGCGTATTAATCACTCATTATCCATAGTTGACGGGCGATCCATGATTACGGATAACCCAATTTCACAGTTAACTCAGTATATACCTCGCCGGTGGGTGGGCGGTACAGCCACTGCTGCCCGCCACCACTGACTGGACTCCCGCCTTGCGTGCCACCACACAGTTTTATTCTATTACAGTATAATATACAATTAAGTAGTTTGCACTCTCCACAAGACGAAGATTATCCGCTCCCGAAGAATGTAACCCCTCCCTCTGATAACATTACTACTAAATGTCATATTCATCTTAATTCCCCCTGCTCTAAAATTAGCTTTTCAAAAGAATAAAATCATATAAAATCTATATCGTGTTTCGGCTTCCCATTACGTTAGGCCTAAACAGACACGCGCTGCCGAGTCAGACATTGTACGCAGTTAAAGAAATTCAATACAGAAAAATCGTTGAAGTTTGATGTACAGAATAAGATCGATATAACAGATATCATTTTAAGTAAATAAAAGTCATGTTAATACAATAAAGATCATTACATTAAAAGTTCAACCATTACATAATATTAATCGTCTTTGGTAGCGCGGAGAGACACTGACTGAGGCGCATTGCGGTGGGCTGGCGGGCGGAAAGCCGCGGATGTAAGCACCGTGCCAAATCATGGTCAACTCGGTGTCATGATTACGGATGAGTATACAGTGGTCACAATTAGTAAATCACGGTTAACGCGATTCACGAGTGTATATATATATATATATATATATATATATAAAGATTTCTTTTCAATTTGCAATGAAAAGCAAGTTCCCTTTTTTTTTTTTCAAGCTTTTTGGATACCCTTTATATGGAATCTCAAACATGAAGATGCACGATTTTGCATGCTGCAAAATTATGCACACCAGGATTCGAACCCAGTACCTCCTGAGTAATAAATATATTTACTTGAATTTATCTTCTATTTTTTGCATCTTACTGGGGAGAGCCTGACTATTTTAATGCTTACTGTATATTAAATGTTAATGTTTAGTTTACCGTTTGATTGACTAATAAATTTTTGTCTAAATTACCAAGGTCTGTTATGAACATCTGTTTCATCCGTTCTGTAACTTTGATATAAGCGGGTTTAGCATAAATTCTTTAAAAACTGGTTAAAGAACTAAAGGAGAAAAATTGGAGGGCCTACTCCATTTTCGTTTGTAAACACATGAAAAAGTTTTTCAGCCTAAACATTTTTGCTAGCTTATACATTATACAATTTTTTTTTTTTTTTAAATTTTATAGTTTTAATTGTTTTATCATTCGCTATTTCGGTTTTAAAATCTTTTCTGGTGTTTGAGAATTCTTTTTAGAAGTGCGGTAACTCAATGGAATGAAAATAAACTGGAATTATTTCGATTCATTCTTTATAACGTTTCTCATAAAAGTCCATTTTTAATATTTGTTGATTAAATCCAACCTTTTTTCATTTTGTATAAGGAAGAACTTTGATTTATAGAGATTGTGCCCTATAAACACATTTTTACGTAATCGTGAAAGTGCTCTTTATTGTAGTCCATTCGCGTTCGCAGAATTTGACATACAAAAACGAAGAAATAAAAATATTCAAACCCTGAATTTTTCAAATCAAAAATAATTTTAAAAAGTTCACTGTAATCCCGACTTTTATTCGTTTTACGAATGGCTTTGAATGTGATGCGCAAAGTTAATATAGGTACGTTCTTTTAAACCTTCATTACTCGACTGCTTTTCTGAATGTCACCGAAGGGTATAGGGCCTATTTGTATAGAAATGTGCGTGATTAGTGTAAATAAACTAGGATATTATCACTTCATCATGTACAGATTTCAAACTGTTTCTGAGATATTGTAATAAATGTATCGGAAATATCTCATTACAAACTTTACATTTACTGTAAAAAATTAAATATTCATCTCAAAATTTGGAAGAGTTCGAATACTGAAATCTTTTGACCACAGAGTCGATAAAGTCATGTAAATGAAGTGAAGTCAGTCTTAGCCTCACAAAGGCTAGAGTAAATATCATATTTAATGTTAAATCCATCTGCTAGAGCGTTTAATTGAATTATAGATCAAAACTAATTTTTGTTCTTCCACTAACTTTCAAAAAACAAAAACTAAGTCTTCGATAATGTATAAAGGAACGGTTAAGTTAATAAATTCCTGAACCTCAAATGAATAACAACGCTTTAACTCGTTTTCAGTTCCCTTTGTGCACGTATGAATTCGTTACATATCCAAATCTGGAAACAGATTTATTTCGAATAAAATAAATTTTTTAAAACAAAACTGCCTATCCCCAAATCAAAATACTGTACACAAGGACTGTAGCTGACCACATTTCTTACAAAGACTTTTTTCGGTAAAGAACGAGAAACTCAAACACTGTCAACCAGTGATTAGAGCTGAAATTCAATAGTCGTTTAGCTTTGATTTATAATGAGTGTGTCGCATTGCTCTTCAATGAAACCATTTCCTCTGAAAGGCCTGCGGGTTTAAGTATGCTCCGTGTTTTTCACCTTAAAGGAAAGAATCGGGAGTGGGGCAAGCGGGTAAGTTTGGCTCGCAGAATCATGTGTTGATTCCGTTAAGTTCCGCTTGGCTTGTAAAGTCATTCCCCTAAGCTGCGATGAATTTGCTGACGGATCTTCCACGAAGACCCAAAATTTATCTGGAACGTTATATGGACAGAGAGATGCAAGCGGCATCTCTCCTGATGCAACACCCACATGATAATCTCATAAGGATTTACAACGTGACTTGTCTTGAAAAACGCTGGCTCTTGTTTTTCATGTCTTTAGGGAAGTGTAATCTTCTCACTTGGGTCGGTAGATTCAGATCGGAGGGACTCGAGGAAATAGAAGCGAGATGCATCTTCAGGTAATTAGTATCTGCTTTGTATCATCTGCACACGAGGTTGGGTATAGCACACAGAGACATAAAGTTAGAGAATATTATTGTTCACGGCTGGAGAAAAGCTGCCGACGGTCACAGACATTTAAGTGTGCGTCTCGGTGACCTTGGATTCTGTCGGTAAGGCCAGGTGACCAAGACGATAGGAGGAACCGTGTGGTACTAGATGTGCGAATCTTAGTGCGGGACTATTCCCTACTGCCCACCGGAGATCCTCTCTGACGCCGAATACAACCCTTTCAAAGCTGACATATTTTCGCTGGGAGTTGTTCTTTTCTTCATGAAAACTGCCGTTTTGCCCTTTGACCCGAGCAACAAGAAACGAAACCAACTACAGCCGGAGGCTATGAAGGCCTCTAACACCCTCAGTAAAGGAATGAAAGATCTCCTGCAGGATATGCTATAACCGTGGCCGTGCCTTAGACCCTCCCTGGCTGACATTATTAAGCATTCGTGGGTCAGTGAAGAATGTAGTTTGGACGAAGTTAATTTGTAGACCTAAAGTAAGGCTTAAACCCAATCTCATGCTCCAAATGTAGCGTAGGCCTGTTGCTGAGTTTTCTTAAGTCCTCGCAAAACAAATGAAGATCTAGGATGGAGAATACCGTAATGATGTATAAAAGCATATAGATTAATTTTTAACTCAATTTAACAGGGAACTAAATGGAAATTAGCTGTATTCATTATATCTACGTATTAACTAATTAATATTAATTGCATTTGTAATATAATTGTCCTCCGTTCCCACTTTATCTCTACTTTCATTTTCAGTGACCATGTTACACCTGTGCAATACATGTAAGCATTTTCCTTTTCTATCTTTTAAATACGTTATGTATAAAATATAAGCAATTATTAGCAGTCTGTAAAGTATAAATGTTAGCACCCGTCTCCATGAAAGACACATTAATTTGTTACTTCATATTAGTCCATTAAGGATTTTTTTGTCATTTTTATTCATGGTGCACATTTTCTCACAGGGCTGAACACACACACACACACACACACACACAGGCATACACAAGGTACCTACTATTTTATTTTCTTATAGGCCTACTTAGAAAAAACTAATTTAACTTAACCACAGTGCATGTCATCGAACCGACAAGTGATAAATGGCTCCGACACAATTCGACGGAATTGAGGGTTCAAAGATTTTTTGAGCTGCACAATTACAGTAGTAAGGAAGTGAGCGTTTGCCAATTGTTTTAAAAATAATTAGACTAATTATAAACCACTTAAAGAAGTTCATTATTTTTCTAAACCTGCAATTAAAAATGTTAGCCTAGCCTAGCCTAATTACGTGGGATGGCGTGTGGCAGCGTGGCACAATCAGAAGGTGCCATTAGTTTGGCATCCCTCAGCCTGACTCGTTGCGACCTGAACTCATCCCCTACATCATCGGAAAAAAGTGACTCATCTTCAAGTCGAAACAGACGATCTATTTATAGGTAATTATTCATAACTTTTATAAAATGGGTGAGAAATATCTTTATGGATACTGAGGTCATAGATCTCTCTCTTATATATATATATATATTCCTTAAATCGAAAGGTGTATTTAAAGTCCTTGATCACTCGTGTGTAGAGAATTGTCTCAATTGTTTGAGAGATATGTGCTTTTTCTGAATGGTTGGTTGGTTGGCTGGTTTTGGTCTACGGATAACCCTACAATCATCCTAATAATAGTTTGCTGTTTGCCTATAACTAAAGTGACTCACATAGATTGCTTCATAATTTGTGAAGTAATAACCAAGTATAAATAGTATTTCGCAATTAATGTATTACAAATTAATGTAATTTACTTTCTACAATGTTTGTTGTACATTTTGTCACAAAAGTTTAAAGTTTTTAAATAATCGTATTTTATATATATTTTCACATGTAAATTCCACATTTTTATATATCAAAATTTTCTTTATATAGGTATAGCATAAAATAGGCCCTACACGAACATCCTATCCAACTGTGAATGCAACACTTTTCCCGAAATTTCAACGACACTTTAATTTCTCCACGCCATGACGTAATAACGTATCAAACTTTAAACTCGTCGTTTCGCTTTGTTGTTCATCCGTTATAAAGAGAAGAAGAAAGTTTTATTTTGACTTTTTTTTATTTTAATTTTTATTCTATATTTACGGTGCATTAAACAAAGAAATAAGGGGGATTATACACGATTTTAAATCATGTTCAGGAAAAGTCTGTTCTTACCTGTTCTCTCTCTCCGTTATATATATATATATATATATATATATATAATATATATATATTATTCACGGCCTATTCCTTTAACTCTTAGAGTTCATTAAAGGAAAGTTGTATTTTGGCTTCTAAATTTTCCTTTAGCATTAACGGAGTGTCTGCTATTTTAAAAAGTTCCCTTATTAATAATTTACACACGCATCTCTGAAGGAATCTCGAACCCCACGCTCGTGAGGCTGAGAAAAAAACTCTGAGGCAGTAAAATCAAAGCTACCTACGGAATCTTATCTTAAAGGTTAGTTTCACTGATAAATGTTCATACAAAAATTGACTCGCACGCCCTCTGAAGTGATTTATACAAAATGCAAATCCCATTGATGATTTTATGGACAAGTCTGTGTCATTTAGTTTTGCGGGTAGATGTCGGTCTAAAATGGTTGCTGCTTTTCGGTTAGGTCCAGGTTTTATAACAGTGCTTCGTTTTAGTGTAATAACATCCAAATAAAAGAAAGTCCGAACAAAATAACTTTCCATTGCTTCCCACAAGCTAAATCTAGTTTTCTTTCGCACGTAGTAAATACTCGTAGTACGAGTACGTTGTAGATTTAATTTTGTATGACATATCATGAATTACATGATAAGACTCCGTAAGTATGCTTTGGTAAAATGTTGAAAAGAACGTAACCTTCGAACGTTTTCTTACTTCACATTTAATTGTGAAGTTTTTAGTCTCAGTTCGATCCTCGTAGGTCGATGGTCGATGCGACCAAGAAAGAAGACAAACGAGTAAGAAATATTTGTTTCAACAGAAGATCGAGGAGGGGGGGAAGAAAGAACGGAAAAGGTGAGGAAGAGGACAGATGCCCGGGTTCAACCAAGCGCACGCTCTGAGCAAAATTTATTTGTAGGTTTGGGGATCCGATCCCTGGGGCTTACTAACCTACATGGAAGGGAAGCCAGCAGACACCCTAAAAAATGACAACAAATACCAACGACGGAATCACTGACACCTTCTCTCACGACGAGAAGAGAAATTCTTCTACATGGCCGCACAACCACCTATATATATATATATATATATATATATATATATATATATATATATGTGTCGTGTATTGGTTTTTAGATTGGAAATGTATCATAATACTTTTTGGGGGGATCTAGTAAAATTGTTTTTTTGGAGTGTAGTAAACTTATTTAATTGTATGAAATTAACATATGTAAAGCAGTGGCGATCGGTGAAAATTATGTATAGAGAAGCATGCATAGCCTATTATATATATATATATATATATAGTATACACCAACCTCTTATTTATACACTAGCTCTATCCTCTATCCCCCGCAAAGAGGGCGGGGGAGGAAGGGGATGGGCAGTTGACGAAAGACATTAACCTCAATATAAGAACTTCACTTTGATTTACTCATAATTAAGCAAACTCCAATTACAATTAGCTTTTATTTCTTCTTCTAAAAATATATTTGGTAATAATTGCCAGTTATTTAGTCATTTAATGCTATAAGCTCACTAATTAAGAGCTTTAAAAGGATTCCGTTAGCATAATAGCAGGAATAAGCAACTCTCTAAGTTGCTTCTATAATCCACATTTTGCCTAAAGAAATGACTGCGTTATGGGTCTGTGTTTCCATCGGTGAATATTTTTTATTCTTTTAAGACATAATATTAATTCATCCCCAGTATAGCGATCAGTAATTTTATTGTATATCATTTATTACATTTATACTATCGTATAAGCATTGAAATTATTGGTGAATTGATAAAATTTTTATAAAACACGAATATAGTAAGACAAACAAAAGAAGCAATTCTCAAGATTGCTTCCACTGGCGCCCGTCTCGACGCAACAAAATTATTGCTCTCCCCCCTCCTTTTTTCAATGCACTGATTTGGATTTCGAGCTTTTTGTATTAAAAAAATTATTTGAAAGGAGTATAGCCTAGTGATAATTTATCATAATTTTATCGTCATTAATATTGTTTAATAGCGCTTCTAATCATTTAAGTTGGGAAGCAGTGCTTCCATGGACCGAACGCCACTAGTAAAATGGGTACTTTTGCATTATCCTCCCAACACTAATTTTTTTTTATAACGGCTAACGCCTGCGGCGGGCTGTTTTTACCATAACCTAACCTAACCTAACCTAATACCAACACTAATTTTTTTTTATAATGGAAGGAAAATAAAGTACCATAACCAAAACCAAATCAACATTATATAAAAAAAAATTAGTGATGGGAAGATAATGCAAAAGAACCGTAAAATGTAATTGTTTGAAATATAAAATACTAGTTAACATGGAAAGAGATTTGAAAATGCGCTGAGGGAGGAGGCATAGGTTGCCTCGTGACCGGGTATATAGGGGAAGGTTGATGTGGTGTTAAAAATGTAATTTGTTATTTAAAGTTAACTAGAAGCTCTCTCCACGATCCAACGTTAAATTACAAATTTACACTCGCTTTGCCCCGTTATTTTTATTGTCTTAATTAAAATAAACCTGTAAATAGTGAAAATTGTAGTCATTCGAAATCCTCCCTTTTTGTTCGAAGATGGAACTGCCCTGCAGCCAATGTTGAGCCCCAAATAGCGGCCCACGCTACCTCTTATAAAGTTTAGAAAACGAGTGTAAAATAAGTAATTAAGAGTGAAAATAACGCAGATAACGTAAAATTAAAGAAAAGTAAATAAACATTGAAGTCATTTCATGACATAAGAACAAAATACTGTTATAACTTATAGGTATAAAAATAAATTTTCACCAAAGTAGAGAGAGAGAGAGAGAGAGAGAGAGAGAGAGAGAGAGAGATACAAAGCTGACTCTGAAAAAGAAATATTTATGTACAACCAGTATGCAATTTTTCTTATATTTTTGTCGAAATGTCATGAGGACTACTTCAACTGCCTCGTTCTGCGGCTTCCTTGTGACACTCCCGCCGCACCCAGGCTAGGACCCACTCTATTTGATAATGAGTATGAGCCAAATAACAATTTTGCGACTTACTAATACTCAAATGCTTTATTTTAAAGTGATGCATACCTCTAAGCAAAGAAATTCTCGTTTTAAGAGATACACGTATACAAACAAATTTCAACTTATTTAAGCTCCTTCGCAATATCTATAAAGATCATATGACAGCTTTACGTGGGACCCAAACCACGGATCACTACATCCTCTGGACACGGAGGACGGTCTCCCATCCAATTACTCTTCAGACCCGCGGTGTTACGACATTGGCCACAACATAGCCCTCAACCCTGAAGATCTAAACCGGTTACCAACTTTCAGGCACATATTAATTTATAATTAAAATAATTATTAAAATAAAAAATAACCAAGAGTAAAATGAATCTATTCTTTTACAAACTCGTAATCATTCCCATTTGTTTATGAAATACTGACAGTATTCATTATCATCGAATTAACGAAACATTCCTACTTCCCAAAAGAGAAACTATACAGTTAGTCGATTAAACTTTTTTAATGCAGAAAAGGGTTATTGGTAAAGAAAGCTCTGACCTCCAAAGCACCTTAATCTTTTTGAGAAGGCATTGTATATCTGAAGTTAGCCACACCCCTTAACTGTAATTGGCTAAATAATTTACGTCATGAACTTTTCGAAAACATCAACCTCAGTCTAGCCCACGTGTTCTTAACCTTTCTTTGTCAACCTTTTTCAACTCGATAAGCTGGATTTGGTTCGTGGACCACCCGAGCGCAAGGACGACATAATACCGGGAAAGATCAAAGATCATTCAGATTTTTTGGACAACGTATTTGTCATCAGTTCTTATCCTCTCAGTTAACCATCATTAGAACATTATCATCAGGACTGCGTTAAGATTACATCAGTACTGCAGTATTTATCAATGCCACTCGACCATTTCATTTTTTTTGTGGACTCTCAAAAAAATCGCTATGGACCCCTGGTTGAAAACCCCTGCTCTAGCCTAATCATAATGTATCTTAAGTCATCGCTCCAATTCGCAATGAAATAATATGGAGGTGAATGCAGCTTAAATGAGCTACTTTGTGGCCAGTGTCATAACATCGCCCCCGTCGATCAGCGACGTTAAGTGATACTTGGTCTGGAGAGTAGTTGGGTGAGAGACCGTCCTCTACGATGAGATTACGTAGCGACCCGTGATACGGAGGTCCCCTCCGTCATTTAACTTTAGACGTTGCGAAGGAGGTTAAACAACCCTCTCATTACATTTAATGCCACCTCACTAGGACCTAGTTTCTGAACGCAATAGTGTATAGTAACACACATTTTTTTAAGATATAAACCTATGTCATAACTCATAAACTAACATAAACATAAGTCACAATACTCTGCATAATTTACGTTTTAGGCGTGTCAGTTTTATCCTATAATCTTTAAAACGTATCAGCTTTATAATTATCGGATCAGGACAGGCTTACAATGCAGAAAAAAAACTTTCAGTAGTCAGAGAACCAAAATGAGAGAGAGAGAGAGAGAGAGAGAGAGAGAGAGAGAGAGAGAGAGAGATTAAAACGTTTTCTTGAACGTTTTTGACGTGACTTCGTATAAAAACATTATTAAATTTTTGTTTTGCGATAAAATAATATTATAAAACATTTATTTACACTGAATAAACTAACATATTGACAATAATGATAATTATTTAATTTTGGTTTCTCAACTTTGCATATTGTAAAAAGATATAAACGAACTTCTCAAGGCTAGATTCAGTAATAGCGGCCATACTACTCTTTAGGTTCTTTTACTCTTCTATTAAGTCAATCATTGTCTCGCCTTAACAAGCACTGTTCGGGTTATTTTATTTAATAATGAAAAATGCATGAAAGCAAATTGTGTGTGTGTGTGTGTGTGTGTGCAGTCCCACAACCAGGACTTCCCAAGGGGGGAGTCGAAATTGTAGAAATGCGGACCTTTTGGTGCAACAACACTGCAGAGGGAGGGGAGTGTGTGAAGTTTAAAAAAAAATGCAAGCGTTTATTTAATAAATGATGTTATAGTATATATTATAATATCACATAAGTTATAACTATGATTACAAAAGTGGACCTCTCCTCTCAGGGGGGGGGGGGAGTCGTTGTACCCCCAGACCCCCCCCCCCCCATGGCTACGGGCGTGGTTTGTGTGCCTAAAACACTAAGCCAGAAGACAATACTAAAGCACATTATACAAGTATTTAGTAGGCTCGTACTGAGTAGGCTATTATGTTCGAAATTCTTTCCTACTTCTTGAATGCATGCCTTAGCACGTCGCAAAATAGGATAGAGGAGAGATAGTTAAAGGGGAAAAATGTGAGAGTATGAACGAGTGAAGGAATGATGGTTAGCAGTAGTTTACGATGACGATATGAGAGAGAGAGTTACAAGGAAAAGAAGTACCTCAAAAGGCCTTGCGGCCCATACCAAGGAGGTACCAATGGCAACAGTGCCAGGGAAAATTTTCTACACCCTCAAATAGTGTGCAAGATTTGGTCTAACCTTTTCTTGAACTGATCCACAGAGGAACCGTTCACAACTTCTGAAGGTAACCTGTTCCACGTGTCACAGATCTTATACGTAAAGTAAGTCCCATACACACTAGTCCTAAACCGTTTCAAATCCAACTTCCAACCATTGTTACGAGTTGAGTTATCATTTAAACTAAACATGCTTCTAAAATCGATATCGTTGAACCCGCGTAAGAGCTTGAAAACCTCGATCAGTTGACCGCGCAGCCTCCGAGTTTCCAGCGAAAACAAGTTCAGGGCGCGTTACCGTCGATTGTAGCCCATAAGCCTAACGGAAGGGATTAACTTTGTGGCCCTCGCCTACACTCGTTCCAGCCTCTCAATATCTTTCCTGAGGGTGGACGACCAGAACTGCACAGAGAGAGAGAGAGAGAGAGAGAGAGAGAGAGGGTGGTGAGTAAGGCGAGCTGATCAGCTAAAGTCGGCGAATTTACTTTACTGAAACAAATGTATCATCACACTGTGTATTTGCATAAAATGTAAAAAATCTTTAGCCGTTTCATTTTTCTGTCGCGTGCTATAGCTCCAAACCTACGGGTTTCTCGACCTATGTTTATATGGTCTTTTTTCTTTACTTTTGTTTCAAGAATACACCCTGCGATTTATGAAACATTTTTATATCACCCCTTATATCTCTACATCAAAAATCAATCTTCGAACGAATTGTATTTGAGTTACCATACCATTGTACTTCCGCTGTACAACCCTTCCGATATTATCATGGCAAATATACACACGCAACGGTTTTACGGGAAATGTTACGATATCTTTGGGTTCATTTTCATTACCTGATTAAGATATTGGTACTTGTAGGTTATCTCCCCCCCCCCCCCACCAATTTTGACGGAATATTTTCGTTAAAATTAACGAAAATATCACGACTTAACCTAACCAATTATCAAGGGCGTACAGATGATCTATTAGTAAATAGTAAATACTATTCCAGAAACAAACAATGTCATAATTAATAATAAATCAACTGTACGCCCTTGATAATTGGTTAGGTTAAGTCGTGATATTTTCGTTAGTTTAGTTTTAACGAAAATTTTCTGTCAAAATTGGTGGGGAGAAGAAAACCTTCAAGTACCAAGATATTAAGTACACACACACACACACACACACATGTGTGCGCATCTTTGCATGAGCAAGGTCTCGACTGTTTTATTAAACCCATAAATCTAAAGTACAGATTAACTATATCTAATTTAGCGTAGCCTAATAACCTTCGTGTCATCAAACCGAGAAGGGCGTGATACAGTAAGTGTTTTGGACGCAGATGAGCGCTCGAAGGCTGGTTTCTGTTAGGTCATTAAATAGTGAAGTACTCGCTAATGTAGCATAACATAACCAAACTTTAATTAACCTAATCTAAAACTAACACTTCACCTTACTCATACCCAGTTGCCTACACACACACACACACGTATATATATATATATATATATATATACTAGGTGAGGTACCCGGCGTTGCCCGGGATAAATTTCACAAACAGACAGGCTGACCGACTCTGTGTTGACATTCTTCATCCCATAAGAGGTTCCCGTGCCAAATTTGGTAGCTCTAGGTCAAACGGTTTGCGCTTGCATAAAGGACAGACAAACAAACAAACAGACAGGCGAAAATATTATATTATATATATATATTATAATATTAATATATATATATATAAGAGTGTCCCAAAACAACGTTACATTTAAAAAAAATTTATAACAGGAGAACCCACTAACAGATTCAGATGATTTTTATTTCTTTTTATAGCCTATAGCCTAAGGAGATACAAAAGCGAAATTGTTAACAGCCTTGGCTAGCCTAAGGAGATACAAAATCGAAATTAGTAATAGCCTTGCCTGCCTACAGTAAACATGGAAAATGGAAGTGTGCGCTTATCATTTGAGCAACGAAAATGGATACTAAAGTCGTATTTTAAAGTTGAGAAGATATCAAAGGTTCAACAACAGTGGAGAGACAATTTTGGAACTAATCCTCCAACTCGACTTACCATTTCACGTATCTGTGAGAAATTTGAAGTATACGGTACTGTGCATGATGTGTACAAGCAAGCGACTGGGCGTCCAAAGACATCAACAGATGCTGACACTTCTGATGAAGTGCTACAGGTATTCAACCGATCACCAAGAAAATCTGAGACAATGTGCTCGTGAAACAGGGAAAAGTAAGACAAGTGTCCACAGAATTCTGAAGAATGCTAAATGGAAATCTTACATCCCGAGATTATTACATGCCTTGAATGAGGATGATCCGGATCGCAGAATCCAGTTTTGCGAATGGTTTCGAGTGAAAAACACAGAAGATGGCCAATTTGCGGACAAAATTGTGTGGTCTGATGAGGCTACATTTAAGTTGAATGGTATAATTAATCGTCATAATTGCACATACTGGTCACAAGAAAATCCACACATTTATGTGGAACGACATGTAAATTACCGGGTATAACTGTCTGGTGTGGTTTTTCTTCCAAAGGTTTGGTTGGTCCATTCTTTTTCGATGGTACAGTTACCGGTCATAGCTACCTCAACATGGTTCGGGGAAAAGGTTTTCCTGCAATTCGACAGTTATACGGAGATGAGGACATTTACTTTCAACAAGATGGAGCACCTCCTCATTACCATCAGGATGTCAGGAACTACCTTGATGAAACATTTCATTATCGGTGGATCGGACGATGAGGTAGTATCGAGTATCCACCACGTTCACCAGATTTGAACCCACTTGACTTTTTTTTATGGGGTCATTTGAAAAATGAAGTATACAGTAGAAGACCTACATCACTTGAACAACTAAAGAGCACAGTTGAAGAAGCGTGTAGAAATATCCCTACAAACATTTTTGTTGAAGTCTGCCAATCAGTGAATCAAAGAGCGCAGTGGTGCACTGATGTCAATGGTCGACATTTCGAACACTTACGTGTTTAAAACAAATTAAACTATCAATTATTTCGATGTTGTATATTTTACCTATAAAAAGAAATAAAAATCATCTGAATCCGTTAGTGGGTTCGCCTGTTATAAGTTTTTTAAAAATGTATACGTTGTTTTGGGACACTCTGTATATATATATATATAGAGAGAGAGAGAGAGAGAGAGCGCCTCGGTGGTGTAGTGGTTAGCGTCGCTGACTACGAATCCATCGGCCCCGGGTTCGAGACCCGGTGATGGCAGCCGGCGCGCAGCAAAACCCAGCTGTTCATCCTTCCACACAATAAAGTGGTTGGTAGATAAATGGGCACCCTGGGTGGCCTAATGGTTAAGACGCCGGGCTGCTGGTGTGGCGTGGTTCGGATTCCACGTTAAACTGTAGGTCTAAGGTGGAGTGAAAAGTTTGACCTTCGTCAGAATGAACAATTCGGGCGGACGCTAACCAAAGGTTATATACATATATATTGATTACCTCCCAAGCCTTCTTCCTGGCTGACGGGAAAAGTTCCATTCATAAAATACTGAAATCTACGACTTGTTTTCGTGTTACGTAAACGTTCCTGACATCATTGCCCTTACTTGCCAGATAAAATATCAAAGGTTGACAAGCAGGGGTGTAGTGGCAAATTTTAAGGTGTAGGAGCTCTAAGGAAATATAATAATAATAACAATAAAATAATACTTCACTTGGACTTGGAATATTAAAAATTTGAAATCCCAATTAGAAGTGAGTGCTTTCATCTCAGCCTGTTTGTTCCCAACTTCCAAGTATCAACTAAAAAAAATAAATAAATAAAATTTGGATAAATGGAGGTGCGGGAGCGGCGCTCCCGTGCGCTCCCGCAGCATTACACCCTTGTTGACAAGTATTTAAATACGTTTATGTCTGTAAAATAATACAACTTATACAGGAGTATCTCTTAATTAAAGCATCTATATGAACTTTGTAGAGCAATTTGAGCGGGTAGAACTTGCTAAACATACATGCAATGCGTTGACACTTAAGAACTGTTTAGATATTGATCGGACCTTATATACCCCTTCGAAGGTCGACAAGACATAACATCGACGCCCCAAAAAAACTAATGTCACCTAACCTAGCGTAACCTTACCTTTGTTAACCTAACCTAACGTAATTTAACCACAATAAGTTGTCGATTTTATGTCACGTCGATCAGATGTCGTTAGCCCGTGTTAATCAGCATGCACAACCCAATAAGTTTGTGGGTTGGGATTCAGGACCTATACCCATTGGATCGATAAAACAATATCGATACTCTAAAAAACTAACAACCTATGTTAAACTAACTTATGCTAATATAACTTAATCTAACCCACAACATACTTGTCGATAACTCGCAATCATTATTGTGTTGGTTAGTTGGTGGGTGTGTAATCACGCCTAAAATATCGTTCACTCCTTTCTACTATAGACTATACATTCTCCGAGTCTCCTTTTCCATAACACTACTACAGAGTTAAAGAAAGCTCGTTAAACTTGACCTCATTCCTAAGTAAAACAGAATAACGTTGTGCGATTATTTCGTAGACACAATTCTTCGAATCGATGCCTTTAGTTGGACGAAGGACATAAAATATATTAGCCAACCAGCCACGCAGATCTAAGTTCATTAAAATATTTCTTTCAAATTTTACAGAGGAGATGACGTGCACGAAGCCATTTTGTTTCTCCAAAAAGAACACGAAAGCGTTTTGTCTGGCCTTCACAAACAAATTGAATATCTTCAACAGAAATGCGATGGTACGGAGTTTTCCATTAAATGCTTCGAAACAGAATGTTAACTCAAAATATAAAAGTTAGGGATTTTTAAAAACATAAATAAAATAATTGTTTTGGAGTAAGGGGCTGGGTGCAGAAAAAAAGTCATGAGGCCTATTTTTTTCCTTTTAATTAAATTACTTCCTTGAAACCTACACTCGAAATGTAAATTAGTACAAAAAATTTGTATTACTTTATTTAGTGATTTTATTTTTAGCGACATTTACTTAACTAACAGTAGAGAATATTAATCTACTTGTAAACTATTTATCAGGTTGTAACATAAATTCTGCTCGATTAGAAAACGGACGATAGATAATAGAATAACTTCAAGATAATGTGAAATAGTTTTAGAAATGTTGCAAAATACACGCGGCGACACTCAGGCAGGCTTGCCAACTCAAATTTGATATTTTGAGCCGAAACTGCTTTTAAAAAATGGCTAAAATCGGCTAAATTTTTTCCATTTTGAGCTAAACTTATGGCTAAAGAAAATTTTATGTTTTTTATATTGATATATACTCAGTACAATTTTATTTATTAAAAAATGTAAATTTAAACCATAAAACAAAAAAATAATAATAAACTCACCTGATTTAAGTATCTAAGAGTTGAATATCTTCATAACACAGAGTTGATGTAGAAGGGCAAGGACCATCTTTGGTAGAATATGATGCAATTGTACCTATAACTCGCAAAGATTTTTCTGGTAATTCGTATTCACTACAGCATTTATTGTGCCTTTTTAATCCAAATTTGACGGACATTATAGCACTTAGTATTTTTAGTTCCATTTTATTTCTCAATTTAGATTTTATAATATTCATACTGCTAAATACCCTTTCAACTTCGGCATTGGAGTGTGGTGATATTAAAATTGAAGTTGCAAATTCTGAGAGTTCCTTAAATGGGTTGCATGCAGATGCATCTTTATATTGCAATACTTCACCCCAGAAAGCTTCAGTATTACTTTTATAATTCCAGTCAACTAAATGAAGCTTAAGCCATTGGTATTCAGAAGCAGATATGACTTCTTCAGATGCTCCCATAGATTCCATCAAACTGACAATGGATTCTTTAACTGGTTGTAGTGCTTTTCCAACAGATAAAAGGGAGATATTTTTCAGAATGGTTAAATTTTCTGGGAGCCTTTGCTTTAATTGCTTGAATAAAGTTAAAAGGAAATGTTGGGACCTTTCTCTCATACATTTTTCTTCATCTCTTGTTATTTTCCAAGATTTCTCAATTCTTCAATTTTTCTCTCAAATCTATACCCTAGATATGGTTTGGGTCCAAAAATTCTTGAATATCTGAAGAAAGGGGGGTCCACTTTAGCAGTAGGAATTAACAACTTGCTAGCAACTGATTTTATAAGAAGTGTACGATCATCTAGAAGTCTGACTTTATCAGCTGTAGCTGATTCAAATAGTTTATTTACTTTTTGAACTTCAACAAGAATTGGATGGAAAAAGAGCAGATAAGCTAGGTTCTTCTCATCTTTGTACATCTCATATAAAATTTCAGAGGTGTAGCACTTTTCTTTATTTCTCATAATCTCAAAATGAGTTTTCAATTCAACCCACTGTGTTATTATCCTTCCAACTGCAGGTTCAATAGCTAACCATCTGGTTTTTGAATCACTTGGAATTTTCAATGGGTTTTCACCATCATTTATAGCTTTATATAAGTTCTTATAAGCCAACTGACGTGATGATGAAAGAGAACCATTTGTGTGTCTCTGCTATAAGAAATTCTAAATTTCGTGGGAGGCACTCTGAAGAAGTATGAGTGGCATACACATCTAAACAAAATCAGCGATGGGAATTCTCTTTTTGAGTTTTTGATATACACCATTATTGATACTAGGGTTTCTCATTTCCCGGCCTTTTGCTTATCCCGGGATTCCGGGATAAAAATGATTCCCTTCCCGGGATCCCGGGAAATCCCGGGATATAATTAATTATATTTAAAATATATTATAAAATAAATTAACCTAGAAAAGAGGGGGTATAATTATTATTATTTTTTTTATAGTCATTTAATAAGTTCTGCAATCTCCATGATGGGCAAAATAAAATAATATTGCTGTGAAAAATATGTATTAAAAAAAATACTTTTGAATTACATAGAAAATTTTCACAAATAAAAAAATTGCTCCGTTTCATTGAAAACTTAATGAATACAACGAAAAAAAAATTGCCTTTGAATTGCTTAGAAAATTTAAAGAAAAAATAAAAATTACCTTCAAACTGCAAAGAACTTCAATGAATTCAACCAAAAAAATTATCACTGTGAATTTTTATAGTATGATTTCAAAAAACAAAGATGGTCAATACTTCGATCACTCAATCTTGTTCTCATTTTAGTCACGAAAAGTCCTGCTGAGAATGCCCTTTCCGATTCTATTGACGTGGGTGGAATCGTCTTTAATGCATTCAGGAGAAGAGAGATGTTCTGCGTTTTTTCGCCCGTAGCCTCGAAGATCTCTAGTTCCTTTTTAAGGTGCTTTGCAGCGCTTGCTTTGCTGTCTAGTGTTCTTGATTTCTCTACCTCGGCTGCTTTAATAGCTGCATCAAGCCTTTCAGCTAGAGTCATCGAAGATGACTGAGGGACAGCTGATTCTTGCACATCATTATCTTCATCTGTCTCACTAGAGGTAGAATCAGCAGGTACTCCAAAAAGGCGATCTAACATCTGCTTTGCTGATGAAATTAACATAGACTTGGTTGGTAAGGCTGGCAAACTTCTGTCACTTGCGAAAGTTGCGACCTTTTTATAATTCTTTCCACTATTGAGGTATTGTATGAGGCCAGTCAAGTTCTCATTTCTTCTCTCTGTTATGCGTCGAATGAACGACTCCTTTAGTTTTTTTAAAAAGGTGTGTTTAGTTGATTTAGTTCGTTCAAAATGAAAGAAAAAAACACCTTCTGATGAAAGTAAAGTCGATTCTCTGTTGCCCAGCTTTTCTGCTCCAACTTTTAATGGCTCCAGCGATGCCACAATGTCACGAATTACAGCAACTTCTTTTGTCAAGGTCAAAATTGTCCATATCTTTATTGCAGTCGATGAGAGCTTTCGATACGGATGACCTTATTTTGATAAATCGCTCCAGCATGGCTAAAAGACTATTCCATCTGGTTTTGGAATCCAGCAATAGATGCAAACTTTTTCCTTGTTCCTGTTGAACATATCCTTGTAAGATGTTATTCTTTAAAGGTGATTTGCGAAATTTTTTTGCTATGTTTCTGACTTTATTGATGATTTGAGACACGTTGATTTCTTTACCTACAGTGTCGTGCGATCCAAATGAAATATCTATCTCGAACGGATCCTCATCAAAGCGCTCACACAAAACACTTTCAAAATCAATACTATGATTGAAATCTTCTCCATCTTCATCTATGTTGTCATTATGTTCGTCATCTTCAGTTTGAATTTCTTCAGAAAGAGTGATTGCAATATCCCGGGATTTCCCGGGACAGGGAGAATTTCCCGGGAAATTTAAATTAGCTAAAAATCTACCGGGATCCAGGGATCCCGGTAAAGAAACCCTAATTGATACCTATCATGACACTAGCATTATCAGTCCCAATGGCTACAAGTTTGTTTAAGTTAAGATTTTTACTTACCAGTTCACCTTTTAGTGCTTTAATAATACCATCAGCATTACACTCTTCTAATTCAACAAGATTAAGGAAAGTTGAGATAACCTTGTTTTTAGATCTGCTATAATAAATTATTGCAATCCCAAGCATTTTATGAGCACTAATATCATTAGATTCATCTAAAAGTAAGCTAAATTTACCATCTCCTATATCTTGAATCAAGTCCTCCACAAAATGAACACTTAAGACATTCTTAATGATTTCTGAGCATTTTGTTCTGTGCATTTTTAAATTTGAGGTAATTTTACTGTCAGTAATGTGTTTTTGCACATTTCAACTAAATGATCAGTGTTCATAATAGCAGAATGGCATGCTAAAAACAAAGCAATATTTCCTTCCAACTTAGCAGTATCACTACACTTTGGCCTACAGAAACTGGTTATAGGCAGCGTTTTAAATGGAATTGCATCGATATGTTTTTTAGATTTCATGTGATTTATTAAATCATAGTATTTAGCATTTATGTCACATTTGCAAAACTTGCAATGCGCTCTGCTAGGATTGGTAGGAACTTCACATAACCAATTCTTGAATAAATCATTATTCGTCCATTCTTTTCTATATTTCTGCTTATAATTTATATCTTTAGGCATTTTGAGGGGTACTGAAAATTTTCACTTTAAACAATTTTGCTAATCATTCACGTTAAATACAGTACTACTACAAGCTCACTCAGAATCATTAAAACTGGCCTGGCCTGAGGCGCCCGCGAAAATAAAAAACAAAAGACAGGCGGGAATTTGTCGCGAACATGTTTTCTAAAAAAAATTTGGTACCAGCTAAACCAAACATGGCAACTTTTATAGTCTACTGTAAAGACAAAATAATTAAAAAATTATGACATGTATTTCAATTAAATATAAATAATAAAATTTCAAATTAGCCATAAAATGAAATTACATCGGCTACAAGATTCTTTAAATATGGCCAGAATTTCGGCTATCCGCCAATGCAGTTTTTTCTCGGCTAGATTTCAGTAAAAGTAGCCAGATTTGGCCGAATAATGGCTAAATTGGCAACACTGGGCGACAGGTTCGCACAGGTTTTATCACGATACAGAATGATACAGAATGACTTAGGATAGTGTAGGCTTAGGCTAGTGTAGGATTAGGCTAATGAATATTTTCTCTGGTGTTTTTCATACAGTTACAACGCCACCCCTACGATATTACAGTAATTGAAAAAACATGGAGCCCACGAAAGAGCATATTCGACATGTGATGCTGGCTGTATGAGTTCCATAAAGGATCTAACGCTAGTGAATCCGCAAAAAACATTCAAAGAGTTTATGGAAATGATGATGTGAGCGAATGGATGTGTAGGAGATGGTTTGAGAAGTTCAGAAATGGAGACCTTGTCTGAAAGATTATCAACGAACAGGAAGACCAAATGAGTAGATGAAGAGTTGCTGAAAGCAACAGTGGAGGAAAATCCAACGGTAACTGTAAGAGAACTTGGCCTGCAACTCGGCGTTAGCCATATGACCATTCATCGTCATTTGAAGCTCTTACGAAAAGTAGTGAAGGTTGGAAAGTGGATTCCGCACGATTTGTCACAAGCGAATCTTCAACATCGAATCGATATTTGCACATCACTGCATTCTCGGCAACTGCAGGCACCGTTTTTGAATCGGATCGTCACTGGGGATGAAAAATGGGTCCTCTATAACAATATGGAGCGTCGACATCAGTGGCTTAGCCGTGAAACAAAGCCTGAACCTCAGCCAAGGAATGGACCCCATCCAAAGAAAATTTTGCTATGCGTTTGGTGGGAATGCGAGGAATTATTCATTTTGAGCTTCTGCCAGATAACCAAACAATCACAGCTGAAATCTACTGCCAACAATTCCAACGACTGAAGATTGCATTACAAGAAAAACGTCCTGCATTAATTAATCGCAGAGGTGTTCTATTCCACCAGGATAACGCGCGCCCTCACACTGCTCGAATCACCACTACCCAATTGGAGGCATTTGGTTGGGAAAAAATGCCTCATCCACCTTATTCTCCGGACATCGCACCTTCAGACTATCATTTATTGAGAAGTCTGCAACACCACCTAGATGGACAAAAGTTGCAATCCAGGGAAGCTATCGAAAACGAAGTGATCGCTTTTTTTTAACTCGAAACCAAGGGATTTCTTCGAACGTGGCATAAAAAAACTTTTCTACAGGTGGGAGGAGGTTATAGAAAAAGAAGGGAATTATATTGATGATTAATTTGTCATTATGTCATTTAATTTTTGTTCTGAATGAACTAAAAAATCGAGCAGAATATATGTTACAACCTTATACTTCATGGACTATTAATATGTATAGTTTGAGAAAAAAATTCGCCTAGAAACAAACTCCTAAAGAGCACAAAAAATTACTAATCAGTAGTGATTCAGTTTCTTTTCGAAATTTTTTTTACTGACACCAAAACCAAAAAATATATATAAAAAACCTTTTTTGGGTGTGGGTGGGGTGTGTGTGTGTGGTGTGTGTGTGTGTGTGTGTGTGTGTGTGTTTTGGAAATTTTATGTTTCTAAACAAACTTTTTGCCGAAACTGCACGACTGTGATTTTGCGTAATTATCCAAACTTTTTAATTTACAATTTACTCTCTAAATCTAAAGAATAACTGAAAATGCCTATAAGCAACTTTTAAAATATGCATTGCAAAACCACAATGGTGAAATTTACTGTTTCCGTAGACTACACTATTTTACTACAATTAACTATTGAGGGAATAAAGCCACAATACAAAAATGGATTTAAAAGCAGCACAAGGTTTTGGCCTATTCTAAGGTCTTCATCAGGTGGTATTGATGGACACCATAGTATAGGGCGAAAGTTTGTGCTTCTAATAAAGCCAGTTCTTATTGTGGTTGGTTTTAGTCCCTTAATTCAGCTTCTCGTAATTGAAAATATTCACCTGACGTTTTACAACAGGGTTTTTTTTTTTCTTTTGTATACAGAAAATAGGGAATCCATCACTGTAATTCTCTGACCCTGTAATGAGGGTACACTAATTAAAATATATACTTGGACGAAAGTACTAAATTCATATTTGTTCCCAGACCTCCAGTTCGAGATTCACTTGAAACACATCATCACAAATGAAGAAGAAATATTGAGGAAAAAAATATTCGAGTTAACAAATTCCAAGAAGGAGAAAACCCAACAGTTGACATTCTGTAAATGGCGTTTGGAGGAGCAGGATAAGACAATCGAGGAGGAGCGAGAACAGCATCGATGGAAAGAACTTAAACTACAGCAACAAGTAAGGCGAAGTAGCGTGTTAAGAATTGATAAAACTTAACGTATGGCTCAAAAGTGATAAGCTGTTTTGTTTACCTTTTCTCGAGATCAAACATAACCTATAGATGTTAGGGTCTTACTTTTTGTCGGTTGGTGTTGATACTGTCCGTCAGTCAGAGGGGAAGGAACAAAGATCAACCTGAATCCTACCATTGTAGGGTTTGTAAGAGATTAGGTACAGTTGAGCCGTCTTTACAAAGTTGGAGCGCGTTCATATTTTTTCTAGGTATGGAGGCGTGGGAGTGGCTAAAATTGTTTGAAATGTAATGAAATAAATCAAATTTTTCATTTGGAACATTTATCTCTGCAGTTTTGTGCCTACTGTCGTCAATAACCTCAGACATACTGTACATTTCAGGAGACAAAACATTTTTTGTTCTACTTTTGAATCTGTTTGGTTGTAGTAAATGATCCTGTGAGAGTAATGGGAATAATTTTGACTTTTAGAAGAATATACTCTATCTCAGTTTGACTTAACCCTCATGCAACATCGCAAATGGTTTCTGAATAAAGATTTAGGCGCTTAAAATTTAACATTATTTGAGTCTAATGGCCTGACCCGACTTCTTTTGCCAGATTGAAGTCAGCAACCAGAGGACTTCCGAACTGAAATCTGAGGTTGCTCGCCTCAAAGGTCAAGTACACGACCTCAAAGTGTTCAGTTCCGCCCTGAGGACAAGTTCAGGCGGTCCCCCATCAGGAATACAACGACAATGTTCAGCGTCAAAGGCTTCGCTGTCTTCCGCCAAGCCTTCCCTTTCGCTCCATAGGGCATCTCAGGAATCCCTAGACTCCCTCGGACCTCGCAGCTTGGGATCTGAGGAAGGTGATGTCGGGATGTGGAGGGAGGCGAGGCTGGGGAGTGGGGGAGGGAAATTCGTAGCATTGAGAGGGGCAAGGCCTCAGTCTTCCCAGTCCTTCCAACCGGGCTCTTCTTTGCCTCCCCTTTCACCTTCGGGCGCAGTTTCTAGACCTTCTTCTTCTATTTCGTCGGTTCTTACTCTTCCTCCTATCTCACAACCTCGTGGCGCCTCCAAACTTCAGGGCTCATCCCGACCGCACGTCAGGCGACAACTACGGCTACTTTCGGCGCCAAATTTAGACATTCCAATGAAGTCACCCAAATACCCTCCATGACACAGTGACAAGCTCTGTCTGATTTCGTGATGACAACGTACTCTGTGACCTTTGGCTCTGTTCGGGTACAGAGTCCCATAATTAGCCAATCAGTGAATAGCTCAGAAAGCGATAAAGTATATCTTAGGAAAGATTATTCAACGTATTCGATTCATTCTCAATTTGATTGATTGGTTACTAGGAAACAGTACTTTTACCTGAACTTCAATTATTTCTAATGCCTTATTAACTGCCGTAATTACAACTTGGAGATAAATCCATTCCATTATTAACCATGAATTTAAAGACTGTTGCCATGACAACCAACGGAATAATATTTGAAAAGGGACCAACCAACCAACGACTATTCATACTCATGTTGTATCCACCTTACGTCCTACAACTCCGTTCTATAATTATAATAGTTTAGAGCTATTTATTCATTATTTTTAGTTTATTTTTTAGTTTTTCACCCAAGTTTGACTTTTTATAATTAATTTTTAGTAACTTTAAATTAGTTTTTAGTTCTTCAAGGAACAGCTAACTCTGCCAAACAATGGAGATGGAAGGAAACGCGTTCACTTGACGTATACAATCGGTTATAAAAGTCCGGATACACTGGTCCACACATTATGGCCCAGAGTATCCCGATTCTGATAACCAATAGTAAACAACTCTAATGTATTGTGTTAATCATGTTATACTGATTATAGAGTATGTTAAAAACAATATTAACTTTTATTTACTCCTCATATAAAAATAATATATTTCTTGGAATGGCAGGGCTATATTGTGGTCAAGTCGTTCTACCGCTTCCCGTAAGATCAGCGAGGTTAAGTTACGTTGGATCTGTTCAGTAGTTGGGTGACTGACCGTCCTTCACGTTCAGATGATGTAGGGACTCATGGCTCGGATTCCTCGTTAAGCTGTAGGTCCCTTCTACCGTTTGACTCTTTGGCTGTTAGCACAGAAACGAGTCATGTAGTCAGTATCTTAAAACGAGAGATATAAAAGAGGAAAACTTCTTTGTCTTTTTATTTAAAGATATTTCGTATAGATAAGAAAGAAACAGGAGGTGATGAGTCTCCTAATTCTGAAGAGTTTAAAATAAAGGAAAACTACGTCAGTGGTTGGACTATGAAAAGAAGATGGTTTTCAGGTGATCTGGTAGGTTGACAGAGATGATATACAGTATAGAAGGTACAGTTAAGAATTGTAATTTGAACGATATTTGTATGATCATATAAAAGGAAGACAAAATGCAAGCTAACACCGGAGACAATGATGAGGATTTTAGAAGAAAGTATTATGTGGTTAATATAATACATTTCTGTTTTATTATCTTCCAACAACGACCCCAAAAACGGGGCTTAGAATTTCTCTCAAAAACGAATAGGATGAGTTTAGATTATAGTAAGTTAGATATAAATTTGGGGTGATAAAATCAATTCAATTAAGCAGTGTTGTCTTAGGAACTTGGGTAATAATAATGATAATTTGTAATATATACCTTGGTAACCTTGGTTTTACTTCCGCCCTAATTGTTCATTCTGACGAAGGGGGCCATTCAATTATTACGTAACACTCGAGGGGGGAGGTGGTATCATGGGATATGTTGCACTCTGTTATTATGAGGGGAGGAGGGTATAGTCGAGTGTTATGTAACATAATCAACAGTTTTAGTGGTAAAACTCTTTGATATGCTCATGCAATTTAATCAGAAACATGTCACATTGTCACATGTGTGTGTCGTATTATTATACTGAACAATCTATACATAATATGCATACTTTACATATACACATCTAGTTCATACTTCCTCCAATACAGGGGGCACGTGCTGTTACTGAAATTACAGGTGTCCCACCTTCAACTAGTGGCGGCTGGTGGTCAGGGAGAGTAAGGAGGCTCAAAATTATCTATAATATATGCTGTATAAATAGAATAGATTACAAAGTGTTAGATGCCCTACTTTCTGCATGTCACGATCGTATAGAATTAATATCAATAAAATCCTCTTTCATAGCTTACACTGATAAAAACAGAGGAGGCCCAGCCTCCCATGCCTCCTGAAAAGCCATTCCAGCTCCTGATTGTCCATCTATGCAATGGCACACATTAGTTCCCTTTGACGTCTTGCAGCCAAGCGAACTGGGCACACTTTACGTGTGGTATTGTGTATTGCCATTTGCCAGTCTGGTAGCTAATTAATGTACATAAAATGTCTGTCATTGCTTAAAGGAGCACAATAGAAGACTAGAACTGGAACCAACACACAAATTTTCGGCATTGATTAGGCCTAGGTGCCGGAAAGCGTATTAAAGGACCCTGACCCCTCCCTAATTAAAAGTCGTGGCGGAGGTATGACCAGGTATTACATATTAAAGTTAGGGGGTGACTTCACACTGTGACAAAGCGTTACAAGGGGAATGGGGGTGTTAAAATTCTCCCCCAAAAGCGTTACGTAATACTTGAATGGCCCCGAAGTTCAAGCTTGTTGCCCCCTCAGTACAAGAAATGGGTCTTTTCCATTTTATGGGAACCACCATTTTTTTTAAATAAATATATTGTTCTGAAGCATTTTTTTATGCTGATTCCAAATATATTATTCTTTTGCAGGAGAAATACAAAATAAGAAAGTTATAGTCATTAATATTTTATTATTTATACGATATTTCTTTATTTTCTCATATTGCATAGTTTAAGTTAGGTTAGGTTAGGTTAGTTTAGTTAGTTTAGTTAGGTTAATTGTTTAAAACTTAATTACCTCTCTAAAGTAATTGTTATAATCCACGATTGTTCCATGGGAGATGCCGAATTCCTTTTCGCAAAATTTGATCGTTGTATACTCTTGAGACCAACAATACATTAATGAAATTATAGTTTCACACTATTAGAAATAGGCTATTAGGCCCTAACTGAGCTTACGATGACGTTATCGTACAAATGACGTCATCGTGGCATATCATATAAATAATAAAACTTTATTGACTATAACTTTCTTATTTTTTATTTCTCCTGAAAAAGAATAATATATTTGGAATCAGCATAAAAAATGCTGTAAAACCATGTATTTATTTAAAAAAAATGGTGGTTCCCATAAAATGGAAAAGATCCCAAGAAATATAGCCTACTATATATATATATATATATATTATATATATATATATAATATATATATATATATATATAATCATGCGGGTTGCTTCTACAGAGCTTCAATTTAATATTTAGGAGAAATCCAATGACAAGGAGAAATGTAAATGCCATGAAAAGTCTTCTTTAATGCGCAACGTTTCGAGCAATACGCTCATCTTCAGGCTGTTTAATAACAATGTGAAATTAAAATCAATATTGAATGAAAAACAAAACAGAAAATTTCTATAACCTATTCGTAAAGACAAATTTTAAAAGACTGAGAAAAGAGGGTTAAATTCTAAGTTATACAGATTTACATATAAAAATTAAGAAGTTATTTTTAAATACATGTAGTAAATGTGAAATTAATACACTGGAAAAATTACCAATAGTACACTGGAACAATGGAACTATCTACCTTTCACTGCAGTATCCGAGGCTGACTAATTTGAGCAGAGACAAAGAACGGGAAACACGAAGGATGGCGAGGGCGATTGGGGAAGGAGGGATTATAAGGAATTGGGGAAGGAGGAGGGATCATAGCAAATTGAGAGGGACGGCCGATGAGTCAACATTCAGACTAGGGGACAATGCTTTAATGAAAAGGGATTCTAAAATTCTTAGTGAGTTGGGACAAGTATTACAACCAAGAATTTTAAAATTGTCTAAAGTGACATCAATTTTACATTTAATGCTGTGTTCACGAATACTCGAGGCTTCTTTAGTTTTTAAAATTTTACCTGTTCGGCCACTTATTCCCATATGCGAATAAAATCTAGCCCTGAGAGAGCGAACAGTGCTGCCGATGTAATTCCCAAGGAGACACCTGGGGCAGGTAAATAAATATACAACACCGCTACGCAACGGTCAGGGGTTCGATCCTTCGCTGAGAAAAAGCTACCTAAAGACGTTTTATTAATAAATATGATGCGGAAATCAGTATGATAAAAAATTTCCTTAACAATTTTGTAAATTTAAGCTTAAATTCCTTATTCAAAGGACCCATTTCAGGTACCAAGAAATATTTTATATCCTTCGGCACTGTAATACATGGAAGTTGAGGGCTATAAACATTATTTAAGAAGGATCTAATTAGTTTGTCTACATATTGAACAGGAAAACTATTATTAGTAAAGTATGATCTTAGATTATTAAATTCATCATTAAGTAAGGTAAAATTAGAGGTCAAATTATATCCTCTGAACAGGAGAGTTTTAATACAAGACATCTTATAGTTGAAATCAGTAAAACTAAAAATTCATGCCCAAACCAGTGAAAGTGGGTTTCCTGTAAACTGATGTAGTAATAGAATCACCGTTTTTCGAAATTAAAAGATCTAAGAAGGGGAGGGAGCCATTTTGCTCAGTTTCCATACAATGGAAACTGAGCAAAATGGCTCCCTCCCCTTCTTAGATCTTTTAATTTCGAAAAACGGTGATTCTATTACTACATCAGTTTACAGGAAACCCACTTTCACTGGTTTGGGCATGAATTTTTTTAGTTTTACTGATTTCAACTATAAGATGTCTTGTATTAAAACTCTCCTGTTCAGAGGATATAATTTGACTTCTAATTTTACCTTACTTAATGATGAATTTAATAATCTAAGATCATACTTTACTAATAATAGTTTTCCTGTTCAATATGTAGACAAACTAATTAGATCCTTCTTAAATAATGTTTATAGCCCTCAACTTCCATGTATTACAGTGCCGAAGGATATAAAATATTTCTTGGTACCTGAAATGGGTCCTTTGAATAAGGAATTTAAGCTTAAATTTACAAAATTGTTAAGGAAATTTTTTTATCATACTGATTTCCGCATCATATTTATTAATAAAACGTCTTTAGGTAGCTTTTTCTCAGCGAAGGATCGAACCCCTGACTCGTTGCGTAGCGGTGTTGTATATTTATTTACCTGCCCCAGGTGTCTCCTTGGGAATTACATCGGCAGCACTGTTCGCTCTCTCAGGGCTAGATTTTATTCGCATATGGGAATAAGTGGCCGAACAGGTAAATTTTAAAAACTAAAGAAGCCTCGAGTATTCGTGAACACAGCATTAAATGTAAAATTGATGTCACTTTAGACAATTTTAAAATTCTTGGTTGTAATACTTGTCCCAACTCACTAAGAATTTTAGAATCCCTTTTCATTAAAGCATTGTCCCCTAGTCTGAATGTTGACTCATCGGCCGTCCCTCTCAATTTGCTATGATCCCTCCTCCTTCCCCAATTCCTTATAATCCCTCCTTCCCCAATCGCCCTCGCCATCCTTCGTGTTTCCCGTTCTTTGTCTCTGCTCAAATTAGTCAGCCTCGGATACTGCAGTGAAAGGTAGATAGTTCCATTGTTCCAGTGTACTATTGGTAATTTTTCCAGTGTATTAATTTCACATTTACTACATGTATTTAAAAATAACTTCTTAATTTTTATATGTAAATCTGTATAACTTAGAATTTAACCCTCTTTTCTCAGTCTTTTAAAATTTGTCTTTACGAATAGGTTATAGAAATTTTCTGTTTTGTTTTTCATTCAATATTGATTTTAATTTCACATTGTTATTAAACAGCCTGAAGATGAGCGTATTGCTCGAAACGTTGCGCATTAAAGAAGACTTTTCATGGCATTTACATTTCTCCTTGTCATTGGATTTCTCCTAAATATTATATATATATATATATATATATATATATATATATATATATATATATAGTCTACTGATGGCTTTTTCTGAAAACCCAGTGATGGATAATTTTGAAGGATTAATTATTGACGAATCGATACCTCTGAGTCTCACCTAGCCATGACGAGTTCACCGAGGATTTTGTGTTGCCAAACAACAAACTAAATAAAATATGAAAGGGACCAACCAACCAACGACTCTTCATTTCCGTGTGGTGTGTACTTACTTTACATAATACAACTCGGTTGTATTATGTAAGGTAGATGTTGTTTTATAGTGGTCCACGGACGGATAATTGTATAGGTTCGTTAGCGAATCAATTCCTCTTTGTCCCTCTAAACTTTTAACTATCTACTAAGGATTTTCTAGTGTCCCAATTTAATACTCGTGTTAATGAATCTTTGATGATATTCAAACATTGTTCATTAAAAGGGAAAAATGTTGGATCATAAGTTTTTTCCATTAATGAACAACGGTTGGAGAACATCAAATACTAAACATGTCTACTGTTACTAAGTGGATAATTAATTAAATGAACAAAGTAAGCATTTTCCAACAGATTCTCTTTCAATAAACATATTTAAATTTAACAGCAAAAAATTTAATACATATTAAAAAAAATCCCTTTTTTTTTTTTTATTAACTATAAATCGACTCCAAATGATTTGTCATCGGAAATAATTAATAAAAGAAGAATGAAACGTCACCCTTCCAGTATCAGTGGAATTGGTGTGTCCAACGGGAAATATACAGGGTGGTCCAACAGTCCTGCCTCAGTACTGCTGGAATACCCACTAAAATGAGGCCGGACTTCTGGACCACCCTGTATATCGTGCTGAACTAACTTTTCTACAAATGCTTCTGCGTGTTTAGTTTAGATGTCGGAAAAGGAACCCAAAATGTGTGTAATACAAGAGAGCAGTTATTAAAATACTTGGTTTTGAATAACGATAGATCTTATACTTTTTTGCGTGAAGTATAGTTTATACTGTAAAGCTTTTAATTATAATTTCGTGTTCTTCACTCAGGAACGACTTTAAAAATAATTGTAGGCCTATTACGTATTTTTTATTGAGCAAAAGAGATCAGATATTATGTTTATAGTTTATCACCATTTATTTAACCCTTATTTCATAACCATGATAAATTATACCAAGGTTATGAAATAAGTGTGAATACCTATTTCATAACCTTGGTAAATTATACCAAAGGTCTGTTTTGCCCAGGTTATGAAATTATAGTCAAGTGCGCACTAATCTTGCATAGTATTCCACACTAACTTTTTTCCCCAAGTTGATTCTTCTACTAAGTACAATCCAGCTAGGTTTAGAATACGATTATTCAATTCTTACCTATTTAGATGAGTCTAGAAAACAGAAATGTCATTCTTCCCGTGTTCACTGTTGTAGCTAAGTAAAATGAAGTTATCGAGGGATAAATGTTATTTCTCCTCAACGTTTGTTAAATTTCCAGCGATTGCGCACTTGAAACGAATGTAAACTGGGATTAAGCTAACGAATCTGGCAACTTATTAACAATGTACAAGCAAAGGTTATTTATAATAAGATCCGAAACTGCGCTACTTTTGCGTTCATTTTTTTTCTCTCTCTCTCTCTTCTGCCATCTAGTGTTTGGGAGAAAAACTAAATTACCCGTGAAAAAACTTTATCAACTTACTCTATTCTCTTATTTATTTTATATAGTTTAATATTTAATCAAATACACGATTAGTTAATAAATTTAACATGCTTGTGTTCTCTTTTTGAAGTCGAATGTAAAGATATTCAGGTTTTGCTAATATATATTTAAATCATGCACGGATGCCTTTGTGCAAAACTTAGTTCTCACTCCATCTGCTAGGTGGTGCATGCCTAATATTCATTTGATGGGATAACGATAAATAATGGAAAATACCGTCAGTTTCGTATACATATATAATCTTTAGAACAAGCGTGGTTATTAAATTTTTATTCTAATAAAACAGAACCAGATTTAAGATGTAACAATATTTTTCCTTCCTCTAATCTGTGAGCTTTTGAAAAAGATGAAACAGGGCTCCTAATTGAAAATTTCATAATCTCCAACCCAATGCTCTGAATACACATTAGTGAGAGATGTATATGCTCTGCCTCCGTAGGCGGAGACTTCTGTGAGAGCGACAAACATTTTCATATGTCATTCTACTACCATTCGTGAGAGTAGTATAATAACCAGTCATGAAGGCCAGAAACTGGCGCATCGCTGGCTGTCAGATTATTACTAGCACCATCGGCATGGTCGAACCATGGTTGAATGGTAAAACAAGTTCCATTATAATTAAAGCCTGAGAAACTGCGGACCGTGATGACGTGACGTCTGTTTACTAAATACTGATAATTAAAATTACTTCAGTTAAATAAAATAAAATTCCGTTAGTACTGTCAGTAATATAATAATAATAATCAACAGAGGATGGCCGCACCTTTTAGTACGAGAAAGAAGTATGACGTCATGAATCCCCTCGTGATTACCAATTTCATAGAAACGGCTCAGATTCAGATTTTCCTATAAGATCTTCTTCCACTAGTCATATATTCCACTACAGTCGAACCACCGACCCGACCTCAATATCTTTACTTCGCTTACAAGGAAACAGTGCTACCCACTGACCTACGGGCGTTGTCATCACTGGTATAAGAGACCGTGTAAAAATATACTGACGAAAGACTTAAAAATCACAACTAGTAAGGATTTTCATGACCAACAGAAAATCCTAACTTTCCCTTTCTTGACTTTCATATTCGTCATATAATTTCATAAATGACAAAATTATAACTTGGTTAACGTTTAGATATACTCGTACATATTCTCTACTTTTTTTTTTTACAATATTGTATATCCTTTAGGTACAGAACAGAAGCGATAACGAAGCAAAAGGTTTTGTTTAGCTAAAAGATTTGGAGATCAACTGCAGCTCGTTGCAAGGGCTCCTGGAATCCGAAGCATGTACCGATTTTAATAAGGAAAAACGAAGAGTAGGGCCATGAACTAAAAAAAACATCCCAAAATGGTTACAGGTTCGGGTTAAAGGGATAACAAATTAATTTTTAGAGCTATTTCTAAAGGGAAAGAAAGGACTAGGAAGTCGAAGCTGATTTTAAATTGATCTAACGTAACTAAAACTTAATACATATCCCTTTTGAAACCCGCTTATCCTTTAACCCTTTACTGCCCAAAAGGACAAATTTACAACCTTTCATATACACGCATTCATAACGTAACCCTACAAAGTATTTGGCCAGTAAAGGGTTAAAAATGGCTCGCAAAATGGTTTTTACCATATCGTATTTAATTTCACATTGTATTGTAACGTACATTTTTTCCCGTTTTGACGAATATGATAAGAAAAAATTTCTTTGCAACATTTATTGCAGTGCGTGAGTACATTTATAAATTGTAAACATTCATTTACAAAATGCAAAATGCTAACCTGAATCCGCAATATAAAAGTGTATCAATTAGATTTATGGCGGAATATGACTCATCACAATAATTCCATTTCGAACACAAATAAGGAAAAGGTTAGAAAAAACACTTTATAAATTCATTACAGTTCAGAAGGGGAGAATTTGTCACTAATTCGATTGTAAACTAAGCTCTGATCTGAGGATCATAAGCATTCGATATATATATATATATATATATATATATATATATAGGGTGTTCCATAAGTCCGGTCTCATAGGAAAATTTATTTTAAATTAAATTTACAAAATTAATACATTAAAACTAAAACAAATGTTAAAATTGATTTCTTTCTTTTGAGACTTCCTTTTTTTTGTTGCAGGTACAATAATACGCAATGGCTAATAAAACAAAAACAAAAATGGTCTCAAAAGGAAGACATCAATTTGAATATTTGTTTGTTTTAATGTACTGTATTAATTTTGTAAATTTAATTTAAAATACATTTTCCTACGAGACCGGACTTATGGAACACCCTGTATATATTAGAACTGTTTTTCAGAAGTGAATTAAGTTACAGTTTATCCCTTTGGCGCTTTAGGAGTCGTCTCTCTAAGAGTAAATAAAATCATTTCCACGAGGGTTCGCCCCCGGCATAAAATAAGACCATGCCGTAAGTACGAGTAGTAATGAGGATAACGCAAAGCCACTAGGACCTCTCTACGTTATTCCTGTCCAAAATAAGAATCAAACCACCACAAATATGTACTGTAATGTAAACAGTAAATGTTTTGTCAAGCACTAAAGGGTCGTAATCATTCTAAATTTTCATTATTCTGAAACTGTTTACATTGTTTATATAAATAATAACATAACTGAGAAAATGTGAATTAATTGCATACATATGTAATGACATAGAATGAATTTTGTATGTTGAGAAAGTGTTTTTCAGGTGAACTGTGTTGTACATTCTGAATCAGTCGGAAAAGGCCACTGCTAAATCGTTTCAATTCAGAGGAACAAACTACTATACTCTTTCCGGGGTTTCAAGCCGAGATTTGGACACTTTGACCATTAAGATTTCTCCGATGAAAACGAAAAATGCGATTGTCCAACCTGGAAATAATGAATTACTGTACATAAAGCCTATGGACTTTAAAATTATCACTCATACTGGCAATCCTTTTTCTTAACAGTAATTTCGCAACTTTTAATTTTGTTTGTGAATTAATTTATAGCAATGGCACGGTTAATTAAATGTTTACTGAAAGGGAAATATTAACACTGTCGGCGTTTTGCCGTTCGATTTTGATCTTTCAATTTAAAGGTTGGTATCATCTTCATTGTTGATGGCATTAGAAGACGTATAATACAAAACGGATCGGTAAAAATGACAACTACCAAATTTACTAAGACGAACCCAAACGTTTACCTCCGACTAAAAGAGAGAAGACACCATAAAAGTCTTCGAGGGAGAGCGGTCTCATTGGTTTTCCCTTGTCATAATTTCCATTGCATTCGCTGGCGTGTGGTAGCTCAGATGCGACCAAGTGTTGGGCGATGCCCGATTCAAGAAATCCCGAAATCCTGAGAGAAAAAGGTCAACAAATTAATGTTTACACAAGTTATGCTCTGGAGACTGTGATCTCCATATGGCATCGATTGAAAATAGTTTGTACTCATGATCAAAATGCATTTATACTGCAGTGGTTTTCGAGATTACTTAGAATGTTGTTGGGTCTGAGTTATTTTCATTCTCACACACACATATATATATATATATATGCCTCGGTGGTGTAGTGGTTAGCGTCGCTGACTACGAATCTATCGGCCCCGGGTTCGAGACCCGGTGATGGCAGCCGGCGAGCAGCAAAACCCAGCTGTTCATCCTTCCACACAATAAAGAAAGTGGTTGGTAGATAAATGGGTACCCTGGATGGCCTAGTGGTTAAGACGCTGGCCTGCTGGTGGGGCGTGGTTCGGATTCCACGTTAAACTGTAGGTCTAAGGTGGAGTGAAAAGTTTGACCTTCGTCAGAATGAACAATTCGGGTGGAAGCTAACCAAAGGTTAATATACATACTGTATATATAATATATATATATATCACTACATTTGCAATACGTCTAGCATTACTGATGTATTAAGGGATACACTGTTACTTCGGTTCAGTATAGACGTACGATTGTTTAATTATGATACGTTTAACAGCTGACTTCCGCTGAAAATTATTACGAAAAATTCATGTGTTCATGTATTAAATACATGGATCCACCACTCTTCTGTCCAACTCTCTCACACAAGGGATAATCGGTATTTTCAAGCTTTTATTTACTCAATCGATCAACCCTGGAACAATCTTCCTCAGTACATTTTACCCCCCTGTCTATGACCTCCAATCTTTCAAACACAGAGTCCAGGCATCTTAAAACCTTGGACCTTAATTTTGGCTAGCTTCTTCCTCTATAAATGGGGGGGGGGCGTTTTTGCGGGTATTCACCCTTGGCTCCTCCTTCCTAGATAAAAAAAGATTAAGTTTGCTCGAACTCGCTTACAACTTTTCTATCCTGAATGATCTAGAGCAGAATGTACAGCACCCTACTCGTATCCCCGATTTCCATAGGCCCAACATTCTAGATTTATTTCTCACCATTCATCATCCTTCTTATTCTGTCAAACTTTTTTCTCCGTTGGGCTCCTCCGACCACAATCTTATATCTGTTTCGTACTCCATAGCAACAGTTCGGCCTTTGAATCCTCCCAAAAGGAGACGCCTTTGGCACTCTGGCGCCGCTGATTGGAAGGCCCTTAGGCAGTACTTCTCTGATTTTCCATGGAATGATTACTGCTTCCGTGGCTGGGGCCCCACCGAGTTTGCTGAACGCATCACAGAGGTGATTCTCTCGGGCATGGAGGCGTACATTCCATATTCTACTCCGACTACAAAAGAACCCTGGTTTAACTTTGCTTGTTCTAATGCTATCCACAACAGAGAGGAGGCTTTCAGAAAGTACCGTCACCATCCAGCTCCTGACTCTCACTTAGCTTATATTTCTGCCAGGAATCATGCAAAATATGTTCTTCGACTCGCCAAAAATTCTTTCATCTGACAAAAATGTGAAATTTATCCAATTCTAATTCTTCTCCATCTAGCTTAGAACCTCTTCAACAACTTTATTTCCTTTTCTTTCCCGTTTCTTTTCCATTCCAACGGCTCAGTTGTCGTCTCTTCTCCCAATAAAACTGGACTCTTCGCTCTAACTTTCGCCTCCAACTAAACCATGGACGATTCTGGTGCTGTTCCTCCATCTCCTCCTCCCTCAGACTTAATTATATCTGAAATTAGAATGTTTTCCAAAAATATTTGTCTGCCATATCTGAGCTCAACTAGGAAGGTGTACGGTCCTGATGGTGTTCCTCCTGTTGTTCTCCAAAACTGTGCTTCTATGCTGACAACCTGCCTAGGCAAACTCTTTCGTCTTTGTCTTACATCTGGTACTTTTCCTCCCTGTTGGAAGCTCGTTTTCATTCAGCATGTCATAAAGAAGGGTGACCGCTCGCAACCCTCCAACTATTGTCCAATTGCTTTGATTTCTTGTCTTTCTAAAGTTTTTGAATCTATCCTTAATAGGAAAAATTTTCTTAACACCTTTCTCACAATTTTTTTTCAGATCGTCAGTATGGGTTCCGAAAGGGACGCTCTACTGGCGAGCTTCTTTCATATCTCTCCGACTCTTAGTCATCTTCCTTTCGGGATTTCGGTGAAACCTTTGCTATTGCGCTAGAATATCAAAAGCTTTTGATAGAGTTTGGGACAAATCTTTAATTTTCAAACTGCCCTCCTTCGGTTTCTATCATTCTATCTGTGCCTTCATCTCTGATTTCCTTTCTGCCCGATCTATAGCTGCGGTTATAGATAGCCACTGTTCTTCTCCTAAAGCTATTAACAGTGGTGTTCCTCAGGGATCTGTCCTGTCACCCACTCATTTCCTTTTGTTTAGCAGTGATCTATTAAATCGCACTTCCTGTCCTATCCACTCCTATGCCGATAATGCTGACGTCTGGCTGTAACATGGAACTGGAGATGTTGAAATGGGAAACTCCACGATTTGAAATTTCTTTTAACCCCGAGTTATTCCACAAAAACGAAATTCCCAGAATGCTGAAATAGAAACTCCCCATGTAAAAATAAATCTTACCAATTAGTGAATATTAAAACGTAAATTTCCTGCATACAGACTACAAATTCTGTTTCCAGCAGATTCACCTGAACTCAATAAAACAACTGATATAAGAATCCAGAACTTCCTTTGTTGCTGAAAAATGTTTAAAATATGTTGGTTTTTGCTGTTTACTGATAAAAAATATCTAATGAGCCTTAAAAATAACGTAAACTTGAAAATTCCTCAAATTTCCAAACATTTAAAATTTCGAAACGTTTCATAATTCTCGAAAAGTTTCCATCACTTTGCAACCCAAGTTAAATGGGTTGATAGTGTACTAAATGGCAGTCAACTACAGAAAAAGAACGACTATTTTGCTACAGGTTCCAAACTCGTTTCAAACTGTATAATGATCACTTAATTAACAATTCTTACACATAGTTGTAGCTCTTCGTATACGGGGAATTCTTGGAGAGGTACATTCCATAAGGTCTTACAAAAACCCCTTGCTTCATCTTTGTCAAGGTACAGGTGTTATCCTGAAAAAGAAAACATGTACGCACACGCAATTATCTCATCGACTAGAATTCCGCTCACTGATTTACGAACCATCTAATCTCTACTCACACAGAATAATTGAATTAGCACTAATCATACATCTACCCAAGTTCAATCAAATACCTGGTACCTCGTTGACAATATTTTTAAAAACATCATCCTCAAATCCAACCTTCGAATTCTAAACAAATTTTGATAACATCCATTTCTTTGCTTCCACATGTTTACTGTGTTTGTAATAAAGTTATTGGAATAATTAAACTATATTCATTTATGTAAACTCTGTATATAGTATATTTGTAAATAAACTGACCCGAACTGAAATGAAATTTTTGTAGTTATTATGTATTTTACTTCATCTTTGTAATTATTATTATTATTATTATTATTATTATTATTATTTTGTAATTTTCCAAACTTAATGCATCTTATATTCATTTCATTGTGTATATAAATGACAGCGACACCGACTAAAAACGGATTTTCCAAAGGAAGGTGGAAAAATTGGAGGGAAACGTTTGGCAGTTCTGCTTTCTGTTCTTCATCTTCTTTTGGGTTTGACATGGAGTGTAATTATTAACCTATTTCTTAAATACCTTGAATGCCTGGTTAACAAATCCATCAACTATGGTTTCGCCAACGACCAGGGATATTTTTCCTGACTGAGCCTGAGTCAAAACGGAAGCATACGACTTGGGAAAACTTTTGGTTCCGTCGTAGATTTTTCTGAACAATGATTCCGGTGGAGCTTCCTGTATTGAAAGGCAATGATTTGGATTTACTGGTAAATAGCTACATGTACATTACATACATTTTTACTTCTGGGCATGCGCTTTGCGTCACAAACTGCAGTGAAATTTAATTTTTAGATATAGTGTAGTTGGTCTGGGTAAAATTTTTTGTTTTGTCTTTTTAAGTTTGATTTGAGCTTCAAGAAAAAGTATTTTCATTAATTTGAGACAAGAATAATAATAAACTACAAAAATACTTCCTTAATCACTTTTGAGGTGGGAGAGAATGAAAACGATAAACAAAATTAGTTAATTTTAATTTCACAATTAATATAGATTGATGGGAAGATTGAGATTAGGGTTTCTTTTTAACGTTTCCCATTAAGAGCCTTTCACAATTGTTTTTAAAAAACGGTTTTATCTGCTGCATAAATCTCCCTAAACTCTAAAAACACTACTATTGTGGATGGTTTAGCCATAGAAATAATTTCTAACGCTACATACCCCAAAAGTCCTATGAAGGACAGTTCCTTCAACCATGTACCATTCCATATCATTCTGCTGAACCATTTCGTTGAAATTGTTAAAAGGGATTTTTATCTTAGGCAGAATTAGCATTGCTTTTAAGTTGCATTTATAACTTAGTCCAAGGATGAGCGAAGTCACAACCCACATTCCCGCAATTATTCTTACAGTTGGAGCTTTGGAGTCTGGGATAAGGTCTGTGTAAAAGAATTAAGTACTTTCTTTATTATTCATTTCTAAATTGAAATGATTTTAACTATAAACCAGTTTCAGAGTCATCAAACAAAATTTATATTCCAGTTACGAAAGAAACACGATCTAATTTCAGGATAATACTTTCATTGGATAAAACCTCAAATTCAGATATTTGCTATTATGAACACCAATTTTCACCGAAAAACAATCTCAGAAGAAAAGTGTATGTAGTTGGTTAATTATTCCGTTAAGTCCTTAAGATATATGCAAACTAGGGACTCTAATGTAAACTAGGTTTACAAAATGTTTGGTTGGTTAACTGTTCCACTCAACATTTCACTGAGGCAGATCAAAATATTATTGAAGCTATAGAAAATTACGAGGCATTTATACGAGAATTATTTCCCCTCCCGATAACCTGTTCAAATATGGCCCCAGCAGATGAAGAGGAAAAATCTAATCAAAATAATTATAGACGGCGGGCTTGTCACTTTTGTTTATTCCTCATTTCTCATAACTGACTCGGAATAATACGCGTCTAGGCTCATTAATTCTTCTTTTTGGCGACTCGCATTCAGGGTTAATTAATTCACCTTCAACCAGGACTTAAAAGTCACAGTATCACGGTATCCCAAACGGTAGTAAATGTTTTGTAAATTTTCTGCAAAATGCTCATATCCAAACTCAGTACTAAAAACTCGGCTGTTGGATTAGTATGGAACGATTGACAAAACTCCAATTTCTGTACTTGAATTAGTTTTTTTTATATTAATACAAACCTTTAATATTTTAATTAATTAAACACGTAGTTTAACGATTCATTTGCTTATGGATTTGGTCATTATGACAAAACTCTACTTCTAATATTTGGGATACTTGAAATAGACTGGGGATACTAGAACAAAGGAGTGGTAATATTCCAACATAGTACCAGTTAATAAACACGAATTTCGAGCCTTATTACTGTTGTGACCCACATGCAGGGCTAATTAATTCGCTTTTATTTTCACTCACATTCAGAACTAATTAATTCACCGTTATGGTGACAAAACTGACAAATATTGATAGGTGTTTGGCAACTACAAAATTTCCACTTACTTTGAGCAAGAATAATCCGCAGGATAAGAAAGAAGAAACTAGTTTGAAATTTTCTTGGAACAGTTCCTTTTCGATCCTTAGAACTAAGAATGGACGTTGTGCTGCGGAGTAATATAACGAGATATTAAAAATAATTAATTTATTATTCGGAATAGTTTACGGTTAATCTCAAAATTAGAAAAACTTATTTTTAGCTTTAGCTTATAAATAAATTTAAAAGACAGTAACGAAAGACATTTTCATTTTTATAACAACATGTATGCATTATATTTACAACCACGAATTAATTTTTTAATGAAGGAATAAAAAACTTAGTTTTCAGTCATTCAAGATCCACTCGAGTTTCCTCTCAAGAATTTCCTCAATTAAATAAAAGAAAATTAAAAACATAAAATAAAGATTATCATATGAGAACACCCAGTACCCTGATACCAGACCCGACCAGCGCTTCCTTCCACATTTACATCAAGAGAGACATTACTGCCTCTCTCTCTCTGGTGGTAGATACCAGATACTTAGCAGAGTAGCTTTCCTTTAAGTTCAGCGAGATGTTCGAAGGTTTTGACTCCAGGGAGTCTTCACTACTTCGCCTTTGCGAATTTCCACTGCTCTGAAGACAGACCCAACCAGCAGCTCCTATTACATTTACTATATAAGGAATATCAGCTACTTCCTACAGAGCCTACTAAACTAAATAACATCCTAATTTACCTTCCTTTTATTTTAAGTTCATTCTACTAAAATACATGTCTAACCATTGCTATTAAACATATTTACCAAAGAAAAATGAAAGCGGGAGTAGCGACGTTTCACTTCAATCACTGGAGCATTCTCAAGCTTTAGAATGCTCCAGTGATTGGAGCGAAACGTCGCTACTCCTGCTTTCATTTTCTTGCGTGAAATATCTCAACACTTAACCAAACCTATGGATTTCGCCGCATATTTACCGAGGTGCTCGTTACCCCCCCCCCCCCCCCCCCCCACCACCACCACCACCACCACACATAACTCGGGAAGGCTACTCCACCTTCCGACCATATTAAAGGTGAAAAAGCCCTGGCCAATGTTCGTCTCAAATCATATATCCTTTATTTTAAAACCGTTGTTTTTCGCAATGTTCCTAACATCAAAGAGAAAGAAATGTTCCTAAATTAGGTTGTCGAAACGATTTAAAATTGTAAACACCTGAATTAATTCGCCTTTGAAATGCTTAATTTCACGTGTTTACAAAGTAAGCTCTCTAGTCCATCTTCATGTATGTGGTTTATTACGTAGTAATGAATAAACTTTGTTGAGCGGCATTGAATCCCTTCTACCATTTCTATATCCTTACTCATGCATGGCGACCAAACCTGTACGGCATATTCTAAACGAGGCCTAACAAGTGACTTAAATAATGCCAAAACAACACCTTTAGATTTTGATATTAAAAATATTAAAAATTGCCAAAGATAAAACCCAATATTTTGATAACTTTCCTGCTCGCGGCTGGACATTATTTTAAAAACTTAAATCGATAATGACAATAACTCCGGAATCTTTTTTTGCCCCCCCCCCCCCAATTCGTTAATACAGAATTCCCCATGGTAAAATCAAATTTACTAGTGTGATAACCTATACGTATAATCCTATATATATATCACTATACGTACGTTCAATTGCATTTATTGGATCACCTGAAGATCTGGGCCCCCAACTTTCGTTAGTTAGCCTTATAAGGCTAACTAACGAAAATATCACCACTTAACCAAACCAATCGTTAGGTCAACTGTACGCCCTTGACGATTGGTTAGGTTAAGTCGTGATATTTTCGTTAGTTAGCCTTATAAGTAGGCTGACCATATTTCCTTGAGACAAAAACGGGACATTGGGATGGCAAAAAAGGGACGGGGGTTATGTAATATTCTGTATTCATGAAAAAGTAAATACATAAACATATTGAGCTTACAATTATTCTTCAGTGACAGAACCCATACAGAACCCATAAAACAAACGGTACTGTCCCGTTCAAAACGGTACGTATGGTCAGCCTACTTAAAGGCTAACTAAAGAAGGCTGGGGGGTCCTGATCTTCAGGTGATCCCATTTATTATACCGCGCTACTAAATTATTTGGATCATCTGAAGACCAGGGCCCCCAGCCGCCTTCGTTAGTTAGTCTTATAATGCCAACTAACGAAAATATCACGACTTAACCGAACCAATCTTTAGGTCAACTTTAGATCTCTTATTCCGTAAACTTTAAAATTTTCTAACAATTGTTTCTATTGAACTTTATCAAAAGCCTTTTGAAAATCTAAATATACTGTACTGTATCTACCATCCAATTGTGATCATTAAATACCAATGATACGAGTAAAAAATTCTAACTAGTTAGTTAAACGAGATTTTCTAAGATGTTCGACTATACAGTTTTGAATAACTGATTCAAAAGAACTATGTTGGAACGACATCAATGTCCCACCCCCTTATATTTGTGACCTTGACCTTTGGTGCAAGAACCTGATTCATGCTCGCGACACATCGTCTTGTGATGCTCCTTATGTGTGTGAAATTTTATTCATGTTGAGCAGCGAAAGCCCGGACACGCGAGTGTGACGAACAGACAGACGAAATAACGGACGAGTGTAATCCAAATTTATCTCCTCCAAATTTATTTGGTCGAGGACATAAAAAGTTCTCCTATAACAAAAGTTAGATTAATAAGCTTATAATTCCCCGCTTGTTGCTTATCTCTTTTCTTAAAGATTAGAGTTATATTAACAAAATGAAAACCCCCAAAGAACAAACCCCGGTGATAAAAATGTATACAAATTTTTAACTAAACACTTTAATATTTTATTTTAACTCTTTTAAATGCTTTGTGTAAAATAGATCTACACTCAGCGACTTATTAACTCTCCCAGACACAGTTTGAATCAAATTTACAAATATAAATTCTTGAAATTATCCAACATGATAAGAACGTTATCCGCCGCTAACCGTTCATTCCAATTTATTGAACTGAATGAAAGCTCTAAAATAATCAAGGTTTGTTTTCCAAAAATCTGGCATCTTAAAGTTACTATTTAATTCTTTATAAGAGTTTAAAATTAACCAAATGACGTATCATCCCGCGATCGCTATGACCTAAAATATTTTCGAAAGATATGGTAATGTTGTAGATATTTTAACAATATTTATTAAGTTACTTATTTCGATAAAGAGGAAAAATGAGTGTAGGATTCAGTTCAGAAGATAAATCTCACCTCTTGCTTTGCTTATCCATCATGCTGAAGAAAGCGTAGACGAAGAACACAATCATCAAAGATATAGCAATTCCAAGCCACGTCTGAAAGTAAGAGTATAATGAAGGGATACAATAAAGAAGAGCCTAGAGATTTATTTATTAAATCACAATAATAATTATTTATTTATAATAATAATAATTACTTCATAACAACTAAACGGTAAACCAAACGTGTTTAAGAAGATGAACGAAACATCGTTAATAACTACTCAGACACTGTAAAATACTGTATACTAACCATCCAATGAAAAGGCATTATGAACCCAGCCAAGTTGGGCTCCAACGTCGGATACTTGAAAAGGGCGGAGAGTCTGTCTATGTAAACATAATGGCTCGTGTCAAAATACTTCAGCCTAATTTCGTCGTACGCGAGGCAACTCAAAAAAATATCGTAAGTCTGTAAATCAACCTTTATTAGTGTTTGAGAAGAAACTTCACATTTGGGGCTGATAAAGGGCGAGAAAAGAGGAATGTTGCAATGTTGCAAATATTGGTACGTGAATGAAGTATTTTTAAATGTTGGTAATAATGCAATGCAGATACTTCACAGTGTGGAAAATGGTTTCAGAACTACTTCAACTCTCCGCATGATCCTTATACCGAATTGCTTAAATCAAGGATGACAGAATGAAATAATTTGAACTGAAGTGTATTAGAACGTGTCTAATTGATCATATTTTTCAAATAAAAGTTTCGAATTAATTATTTACCTCTTTCTGAATTTGACCAAAGATTCCAGAGAATGTTTTATTTTCAGGGTCGAATTTGCCAAATGGTACAATAGTATTACGTACAATTTCGTAACTGCAATGGACATTCGTATTAAACACGAGAGTATTTAATTTTCAGGTATATAGAGATAAAATTGTTACGACTGCTATTCTTAAAAGAAGTTTAAACAAATTGAGAATAAAAAAGAGTGAACATTTATTTAGTTATGGCCGGAAACAGTAATCTCCTTTCCTCCACGCTGTTGCTCCCAGCGATCCGACCATGTAACCACTTATGATATCGAGTCAACCGAGACCATTAAACTCATGAATTTTGTCCAAGACTTTTTTTGCCATTAGCGGGGACAGATCCCGGGACACTTGGGTTGTGCATTCGATGATAACGTACGACATAGCTATTTCGTTACCATACTATTTCTAAGAAAGTGTATGGAAAAACATGACTTATTGCGTTTTTTAAAGATTTCTTTGTCTTACAAATTTGAAAATTATGTCGTACATAGTATTAAATATAGTGAATAATAATGTCACACGTTACATACCACTTTATACCATTTCGCTTGATGACTTCTTTCGTTATTTCCAGCAGCGCACCTTCCAGCTGGGAATTTTTAAGATAGATCCATGGAAAGTACTGCAATATATAAAAAAAAATTTGAACATTTGAATTTCAGTTGATAGTGAAAATGACATGACAAAAATGAAAACCAAACCACGGAAGGGAATTGAGACAAAAAAGAAGTACCAACATTTTGAAGTAGTTTCATACAAAACTTTATAATAATTTTTGTTTAATTTATTTTTATTTTATCCACTTTTATTTTGTTTGCAAAGAGTGATTTTATAATTTTTATAACAATATTAATCTTCTTAATTTTTTTAAACATTTTTGTACGCACTATATATAATCCAATAACTGCTAAAATTTGTAGTGGTCCTTCTCTATTTGCTATAAAGTAGCTTGCACTACAATTACAAAGTCCTCGGCCGGACTCGATCTCACGACCTCCTAATCAACAGCCCAGCTTCTTAATCACTAGGCTACCCAGGGTACCCATTTATCTGCCGACCAAACTGTTTTTATTGTGTGGAAGGATGAACAGCTGGGTTTGCTGCGCGCCGGCTGCCGTCACCGGGTTCGAACCCGGGACCGATGGATTCATAGTCAGCGATGCTAACCACTACACCACCGAGGCGCATATATATGCGCCTCGGTGGTGTAGTGGTTAGCGTCGCTGACTATGAATCCATCGGCCCCGGTGACGGCAGGCGGGGCGCAGCAAAACCCAGCTGTTTATCCTTCCACACAATAAAAAAATTTGGTTAGTAGATAAAGGGGTACTCTGGGTAGCCTAGTGGTTAAGACACTGGGCTGCTGGTGGGGTGTGGTTCGGATTTCACGTTAAATTGTAGGTCTAAGGTAGAGTGACAAGCTTGACCACAGAATGAACACTTCAGGCGGAAGCAAAACCAATATATATATTGTAAGGAGGGGATAATATTTGTAAGTGAGACATTGTACATACCAATCGATCAGGGAAGTACTCCACGAGTGACGTTAGGCAGGAGACGGGGAGTGCCGGAACTCCCGTTTCTCCTTTCATTATCCTCTTTAGCTGACCTTTTTCTATCTCATCTACCCTGTGAGCAGTCCAGCACACTCTCAAACACACGCTTTCTCCCTCTATTTCTCACCATACATACGTGCATTTTACACACTATACAATCTTTTCAAAATTTATATAAACAAAATCGTGAGTCTCGGAGACCTTGATTTTGGCTCTTTCTTATAAAGTGGGGGCATTTTTACGGGCACATGCCTTTGACCCACTCCTTTGTACATAAGCAAAATTAAGTTACAAGGAAACCAGATTATGTGGTCATTTTATAGTGGTTAGTTATTTTGCACGTGACCAATTTCAGCTAATCATGATTCTTGGAACAAATTTCAACTTCGTCAAAAACACTGTTCATGATCTGAGAATATCATAATGTGTTTGGGTCACCAACAACATTTCATTACCAAATTTTAACAATTATAGTCTAAGAAATGTCGCAGAACGCTATCATTAACTTGGTGTTTGTCCATGATTCTAGCTGGGCAACATACAGAAGCGTATTGAATTGAATAACTTTTATTAATTAATAATACAATAAATACAGTGGTCTTACAATTGACAATGACATAAATAATTGTGAAGGACCATTTATTTTATTTTACTTGGCCCTTAAGCTTTAGGCTTTACTGGGCTCTTATTAAAAATAAAACAACAATCATAACTAAGTATTATTAATTAAAGTATGTATTAACCTTAAATTAACATTATCGATATAACAAATGCAAGATCATTATTAAAGGTATTATAATAATACCATACAAAGAAATTAATATTATGCATGAGGGATAAGAACTGAACAGTCACTAGTGATGCGTCTTTAATCCTAGATTATACACGAGAAATGAATAAACACTAGTAACGTACATTAATCCTAGATTTTTATTAGTATACCATTATTAATTGAGATTTCAACTTGGTTTTAAACGAATTTACATTCATAATATATTTTATATCAGCATTTAAATCATTCCATAGTTTCAATCCAATGAAAATGGGTAATTTTTGAAATGAAGACAATCTACTTTGATCTATTTCTGGTCCGATATGAGTGGATTTCTTGATGAGTTACAAAATATCTATTTACCCATTGTAAGTTAATGATTTGGTTCTTACTTTCATAAATAAACATAAAATGTGCCACTTTCACTACATCATCGAGCTTTAGTAGTTTTAGCTCTTTAAATAATGCACTAGAGTGATCAAAGAAATCAGCATCAAATAATAAATAACCTTATTGCTCTTTTTTGGATAACAAAGATACTGTTTAAAGCGTTGTTAGCGGAGTTTCCCCAAACAAGGGTGCAGTACGTTATATAAGGAAGAACAAGAGTATGATAGAGTCAATAAAACCTGTTTAGAGACTACATTTCTAAATTTAAACATTATAGCAACACTCCTCGAGATCTTTTACGCGATATAGTTTACAGGATCACTCCACTGAAAATTCTTATCTAGCATTACACCAAGAAATTTTACTGGCTTTACAGCGATTTCATCAACATTAAGTTCATCAAGATACACATTTTTTTTATTTGTGAAAATCATGAAATTTGTTTTACTGGTATTTAGGAAAAGTTTATTGGTGGTCAACCATTTCATTACACTGATAAATTACTTAACCCATTAGTGCCCGTTGGTAGAATTTTCTACCGACAAAATTGTTTGTCGTTATTGCATCGCTTTTTCTCGTATTCACGTGATCTTCGGTATGAGTCATTGATATGACGCAATCTAAAAGACTGCGTCATATCAATGACTCATACCGCATATATATTAGATTATGTTATAGCCCATCTACTAGATAACCTTACTATAAAGCTAGTTCTCTAAAATCACTATGGAACGAACGATTAACCATATGATTTGTTTAGCTTTTCAAAATTTTGTCTATTTATGGTACTTACGTATTAACGGGGGGCCACCACATATTGATGATTGGTTAGGTTAAGTTGTAATATTTTCGTTAGTTGAAAATTTCTAATACATCATATTTTTAAAAATATTGCTATTTAAAAAATATGATGTATTAGAAATTTTCAACTAACGAAAATATTACAACTTAACCTAACCAATCATCAATATGTGGTGGCCCCCCGTTAATATGTAAGTAGGCCTACCCTATTTATTAATTAACCACAAAAAGAAACTAGTAAACTAAACTAAAATGAAACTAGAACGAGCAATTAGGAATTTGACCCATTTCAAAAAATTAAATAAGTTAATTTATTTTGCATCATCAAGTGACGGATTGTTGTAAGACTAGCAGCAAATTAACTACTTCAGGTTTAATAACTATTCACATTTTTTATGTCAAATAACTCGCAAGCCAGTTTTGAAAGTGGATGCGTCTGTTGACTTGGCTAACCCATTAATATAGTTTTATGACCAAGAAGTTTTGGATCACCTGAAGATCAGAGAACCCAGCCTCAATTACCAAATGATATCTTTGTTAAAACTAACGAAAATATCACGACTTAACCTAACCAATCGTCAAGGGCGTACAGTTGACCTAACTGGGCATTCAATTTAATTTATTATATTTGGTACTGTAAAGCAGAAAACAAGAATACATGGGGGCCCTGATCTTCAGGTGATCCGAAATTTTTTCAATGTAGGTGTAATGTAAACCGATGTTTAAACATACCGGAATGTAGATTGCCCTGAAGCATCTTGTAGCAGTTTCAGTACCGTTTGACATAATGTCTCCAAAATGGTTGGTAGCACTGAGTGAAAATAAGAAAATAAGTAAACAAACAAACGCACTATAAAGCTGGTCATGTAACCAAACATGAAATTCAATATAACCTTTTTTTTTATTAATTTCATGATTTACCCTGCTTGTGTCAGGGTCATATTAAACAGGAGCGCTACATCTTAATATAAACTCTGAACGACAAGCCGCTACATCGTCCGAACTTAAGAGGGCATTCAGCTATCCAACTTTTCAGCTCCAAAACAAACCCAACCTCGCTTAACTTCATTGATCTTACAGGAACTGTGTAACAACATGGCCACAACATAACCCTAGGCTTAGCTGCAGCTAACTCAGCGTATTTAAGTGGAAAGTAATTAATTAAATAATTAGTTTGAGTAAGAACTTAATTTCATAATTTAGATTTTAAAGATTTTCACAGCAACTACTGACATCGAGCTCGTCATTCTTTCTCTTCTTCAGTTCTCAGAGAAGGCTTAGGGGAGGAAATTATTAGTTTTTATAATTACTATTATTATTATTATTACTTCATACCTGTTAAAAATTTCGCTTTTTGTTAGTGGTGCATCTTCTGCTACAACGGCCGTTTTGATACTGAGTTGGAGATTTTGAGGTTGGCGTTATCACAGTAGACTAGTAGAGGATATCGAGATTTATCCCCCTACTTCCTCCTCCTCCTCCTCCACATTGATGCCCCTCCTCCGACCTTTCCCATCAGGCTTAGAGTTACGATTGGTTGGTGAAAAGATTTGACCTGCTATGACGTAATAATTGTTAACTTTACTGATAAATAAGATGCGAGGAAATTTAACATTAATATGTTCAAAAAAATTTCGTTTACATCACCACAGGCAAGAAAATTTACTTCAGTTATTTAAAAGGAATTGCGTGTTACAAATAGCAAACCATAAAAAAAAAAATGCATGCGCAATTTTACAAAAATAAACTGTCCCACTGTACATGTAACTACACTGTTTTTATTTAACGTCATTTCAGTATTGTTGACATTTTAGTTTTATATTTAATTTTATCGTGTTTATTCTATATTTTCGTGTAAAAGTATATTAAAGTTTTTTCATCATCAAACAGTTCTTTGTTACTGTCGGCAGCTGTGGTTAAAACTTTATCAAAACTAATTTCAAACGAATACGTAATCCAGACATGTTCCACCTTTAAATTAGTATTGAATTAAAGTTGAAATTAAGTTGCCAGCTGATGTCCTTCACATCCACATGCTTTGTGGCGAAGACTAATTGGTTGGGTTTTCCTCCATGTGTCTACAGGAATCAGTGAAACGGATAGCATTTCCATCATCAAAGAGAAACAGGTCCCAAATGCCATAGTATATATATATATATATATATATATATATATAACATCAGGTGTCCCCCAAAATGCTCCTATTTCTAAATGAATATTCTAAGCTAAATATAAAAAATCTAGACACAAACACAAACGCAATAGGTACGTAAAGCATAAGAGTTTACTAACCTTAATTATATAAACAAGATGTTCAGTGTAATTGCCATTTTTTCCAACACAATATTCAATCGTACACAAATGTTTGACATAATTTTTGGAATAACTCAGCTGGGATGTTGTTGATGTTGTTGATCATGGACTTTGGTCTTGGCGTCCTTTCTACTCTTTTGTCGAATGTGGCACTGATAGGGTGGGGTCTCATAGAAAGCTCTTGTAATTCAATTTGGTAGGTTGCAGGTTTGCACCGTGCAATGGCGCAGTTTGTATTGTTGTTGCAAGATTTAGAAAGACCATAAATACGGCCCCTTTCTTATTTTTATGCTGAGGCCTGAAGTAGGCCCACGTCGAGTCGACAACCCTGAGGTAGGGCCAAATAGGACTTTGAAGCCCATAAAGTATGTTTTAGTCTAGCTTAACTTATGCTATAAGTTAAGGTAGCCCTTCAGAGATTGGCCGTTCAAGGCTCAACTGCAATTCCAAACCCAATCAAAGAGAAAAAAACACGTGTAAACGTTTGCAGGTCTCTTATTTCGCAAGATTACTCTTCAAAAGATAATTATTTTTCATTGTCTTTCTATTCGGGGTTGTAAAACAAACGGTAGAGCTTCTTCAGTTTATTTTTCTTTTATTATTTATATTACAGAAATAACATTAAAGTGAACAAAGTGTTTGATGTTCAAAGGAAACCGTTTCATTTGAGAACAAATTTCGTGCCTATTCGAGAAGTAAATTCAAATGTCAACCATTTGACTCTTCATCCTTTTCTCACGGAATTAAACAAAATACGACCAAAAATGTTTTATTTCGAGTATTTTCCTGTCGAAGATAATTTTTATTTAGCTTTCCCTGAAAAATAATATTTAATATTTTTGTGTTAAAAGTATTTCAGATTACAATAACTATCGTTATATAATGTTAAAAATGTTTACGCTCTTTGACCATGTTCCATTCAGCGACCTTTACTTATATATAAAAAATATCTTTATTTATAAGATAAATGTAATTTTACAATTTTGTTGCTACAATAATTTTATTTAATTTGACCCTTCAGCTTTAGGCTTTACTGGGCTCACCTAGGTATATAAAGCAAATTAATGTATTGTAAGTAGAATTATCGCACTTAAAATGCACTCATACGCTTTATAAAAGCTAAGGAGCTAAATGGAGTATGGTCAAACAGCATAAATACTAGGGGTTAAAACCGGTATTGAAATACCGGTAGTAATACCGGTATTGAAGAAGTACAAATAATACCGATACCGATATTATAGGTTTTCGGTATTGACAAAAATTGCTATTGTAAAATTTAGGCAATTTAGTCCTCCGATAGGCAAATAAACTGTTTTTGGAGGATTCAGAGAAAAAAAAAGTTTCGGGGTATTTTGCAGTTAACCACTTTTTTTCGTTTTCTATTCCTTTCTATCAAAGAAAACTATTTATTGCACTAACTTTTATAAGCTGCAAATAAGACTGAAGTGGAAGCAGATTCATTACTGAATGAATACATGCAAGAAATGGACAAACTAGGAAAAGTGCCATCTAAAAAAATTTCATTGATTTTGATGTTACTAATGAATTTAAAAGCTTGGAAGTTACTTTACAGAGAAGTGAGAATTTAGAGAAGCTGTACAAGGCACTGCTTTCAATTAAACCTACAAGTGCAGAATCAGAAAGAGCCTTTTCTGCTGCAGGCCTATTTCTGACGAAACTGAGATCAAGTCTATCTGAACAATCCCTAGATGCTCTTTGTTTCCTCAAAGCATACTTTCAAAATCAAACTAAGAAATAAATATTTAGATACTAATAATTTCTATCTACCCCAGTAGTTGTATAATAATATGCTAAAAAAAAATTCAAATAATATTTTTATTACAATTTAGTAATTTACTGTATAAACTTTTTCGAATAGAATGCCATCTATTTGGAGTTGGGTCATTAATTTATAGTAAATATGGTGAGTACTGCAAGTCCCTCAGACTTGTGGGAGGGTTGGTAGGGTGGCACCATAATAAATCAAAATAAATTATTTTTTTCATAATACCGGTATCAATACCGGGATTAGCATAATTGCCTCCAAATACCGGTATTGAAAATTTTCGGTATTATGCAAGCACTAATAAATACTGACCATGCTTCAGCGAACCTATTTTGGGTTCTGGAACGAGTAATCGGCAGGAACGCTGATTTTGAAACCATACGGCTCGGGTTCGAGTCCCATTCCCAGTTTCCCAATTTACTACCTTTTTCTTTTTCCAAATTGGTCCACTGCAGACCCAGTGAATCTATATTGGCTAAATGTTTGGCCTGTATTGACCAATGTGAAAAAACTATATAGGGCTATGGGTTGATTGCCTGTTACCTCTAATCCGTTGGAAATTTCCAGCAGATTTCAGTGGAGAGTTAACGACAAAAACCCTACGTTTTTTCGTTAAACAGTTATGTATGTGGAGGTTTTCAAAGGACCTCGTTAAGTAGTTGTTTTTATTGGTTAATGTTAAATTTATTTGCCTTCGGTATTCTAGCGCTGCCTAATGGTAAAGAAAGAAATTACCTTACCTTATTATTTCGTTGGGTCTCGCTTCTGGTGTAGGGCGTGACGATCTTTTTCGATGTAGGGCCGCTATACGATGGAGTTACACAACGACTTGATTTGATTTAATTAATATAGGCAATCACTATATTTAAATTACTGAAGGTATAGACCTATCCTTTTGAGTTATTAGGTTTATATTACTTGTTATTCACTCAGAACTTATAGGAAGATTAAGTACACCTTCCTTGCTTAACATAAGCAATGGTAACCGCAAAAATATAAATCTTCTCTTAGAAATTCGCTGATTTTACAAAGTTCGTTGACTCTTCTCTCGAAGTAATTTTCATGAGTCAGCATTGGAAAATTTGGATCTTTTCTGTTTGGGGCTAGCAGCGAATTTTAATGAAAATCGGTATACTAATATAGTTTTAGTCACTGATTTCAAAAATAACTTTCTTTTTTTTGGAGAAATGAAAAACAAACATGTTTGAGCACTTTAAATAATTAATGTGTTTTTAACGAAAATATCATGACTTAACCTAACCATTCGTCAAGGGCGTACAGTTGACCTAACCGGGCATTCAATTTACCTAACCTGGCATTCAATTGACCTAACCGGGCATTAATTCTTGATTTTTTTTTCTGCTACTTTTACAGATCTGCCGGGATCCTTCAAAAAACGTATTCTTCGTTAGGGATAATTTAAAGTTGCACTTTTTCCCGTTTGACCGACACTTTTGGCAGCGAAAGAACTGGGTATTTTTATCAAAGGAACACACTTTCCCACATTGAGAGCACTTTTCCATAAACAGTAGCAGTTTGTGACTGATTAAATTTAACACAATCCTCTGTAACTAGTTTAAGCTAGTTAAAACACATTAATTATTTAAAGTGCTCTAACATGTTTGTTTTTCATTTCTCCAAAAAAAAAAGAAAGTTATTTTTGAAATCAGTGACCAAAACTACATTAGTTACCGATTTTCATTAAAATTCGCTGCGAGCCCCCAAACGGAAAAAAAACCTGAAAATTTTTATATGAACTAATTCGTTTTTCTTGTTGTTTTGTGGACCCAGTGCCTTCATTTTGGGTTCTATGTATGATAATTATTTTCATTCCCAATAGGCTATGTCGCCAATCCCGAGGCAATTTTGTAGATATTTAATTCAATGAATTAATAATTTGTATTTAATTAAGAAATAAAGGTATCACATACGATACCATATTGTAAGCATATATAGTTTTCCATATATTTACGTTATTGCTTGGGAATTATATGCGATGACAGGATTAATTGGAATATACAATTCGTTCAAGTTTATAATAATGATAATAATAATAATAATAATAATAATGATAATAATTACTCAGTCACTGAATAATTTTGAATAAAATATTATTTACTTTCTCAGTAAAAATTTTATACTTACTAAATAAGGAATTAATTTACAGGGTATTTAGACGTCATCAACCACCCAAGCTTTGCTAAACTACTCCTCAAAGACCCTAAGATCCACTCTAGCTTAGCTCAAGAAAGTAGGGGAAAAATAGAAAAAAAAAGCAAATGAAAACAAAAACATACTGAAAACTTATACCATGCTTACGCTTAGAGATGCGTAAAGCTTTTACGCAATAGTAAAGTATAGAACAGATAAGGCTCTCCCTCCTCCATCAGTCACTGCTGACAGAAAATAGTTGCGGAAGAAGATTTATATGAAGGTAGAAAAAAGTATAATGAAAAGAATAGCTTCAAAGTCCATTCACACCATGCGTACACTCGTGTACCCAATCATGCATTAGAGCAGGGGTTTTCAAACTGTGTTTCGCGAGAACTTGATGGGGTTCCATGGGGCGTGTCATGAGAGACTGAGAAGAAGAGAGAGGTAAGATAAAATAATGTCAACTGGCATGGATGAATTTACGATATATATATTCTGCGAATTCAATGATTGTGTTTTGAAAGGCGTAGGCAAACAGTGTGGGCGAGAGAGAGAATTTTAATTCAAACGATGAGATATCCAGAATAAATGTTGCCCTCTCGCAGCCACAGTAAGAAACGAGCCCATTTTGTAAACAAAACACCGCTGATGACCACGAGCACTGGTCTGATTGATTTGGTGAGTTTTTCTATGTTTTTAGGTTTAGTTTTCTCAGTTCACGGAAGTTATGATCACAGTAATGTTATATTGAACTTTTATCCAAAGAAAAGCAATCACATCCGAGTCATTGAACATTTATTTGTTTGATTAACTATTAAAATTACTCCTCAATAACCGTAAAATTCCTCACTTTTAATTATTTTGGATTAAACACTTTAATTTTACGATAAACATGATATTTTTATACTTATAATTTCTTTTATGCTGACAGTAATGTGGGGAGGGGAATTTAAAATAAAATAGGTCAATAAAAGTAAATTGTCTTTTTTTCCCTTGTAAATTTCTAAACATATATGAATTTCACAAAAAAATATATACATAACTGTATATGTACATTTCATAAATTACATAAATAAACTGCAGAGAGCATAAATTGTGTTTTTATTACCATTTTCCTTATATCATTAAAATTTTACCTGTTGGTCAAGGTTCCGTGATTTTTTTTTATTTAAATAAAGGTTCCGTGGCTTCAAAAAGTTTGAAAAACTCTGCATTAGAGGACAATGTGAAATAAAGGATAGCATGAAACACTAACCTAATTAACCTCATCTACATAATACATTTTTTAAAAGATTTTTTTATTTATTTATTATATACAAGAGGTCATCATTTCATCGTTGCTTATTTCCTCGATGAATGCCAAGGTCATCGGTGCTGGGAAACTTACTTTTACAAATCAATTTATTACAGTGCCTGTTAATTAATTACACTGCCAATTAATTAATTGCATTGAGAGAGAGAGAGAGAGAGAGAGAGAGAGAGAGAGACCTCAAAACACATAGTTATCTAAAGTCTTTCATCAGCTCTCATAGCGATAGTGGGCGGAGTTTACTGTTACTTAATTATCGGACTGCGAATACAAAATAAAAAAAAAATAAAAAATTAAAATTAAATTAAAATCTCATGGCAAACTCAATAATCATAATTGCTTATATCACACATAGCACTTAGTCAAATGTTGGGAAATCCAATACTTCATTTTAAAACAAATTATACACTAAATTCTTTCCTCAATAACCACGTTTTGGACTCGACAACAGCCCTGAAAAGCGCATTTCAAAATACAGTTGTCAGATGGTGATGAATCAGTGCAGTAAAATGTAACGCCTCTTTGTAAGTATGAATGTTTATGAATTGTTTATGAATGAAAACGTCGTCTGTTAAGCGACAATGTGCTCTGAAGATTTTTGGAAAAACCACGCCTACAAACCATTGCGTTTCCACAGGTCGAAGTTTTTTTTTCGAAATCCAGTTTGAGCAATATTTTCCAACAGTGAAGGAGATGGAAAAATCCAGTCCACAACTTTTTTTGAAAATTCACTTGAATAAAGAAAAATAAAGCAAATTAAAAAACACGATGCCCATTAAGAAATGAGGGGTCGCGCGTCTTAAGATACCTAAGCGCCACCACAAGCGAAAACGTGTTTTTGATGGATATCACTATTTTCACCCTTCCTCTGTCGCGTGGTTTGGGTTATAATGACCTTACGACACTAGAAGTATGGTTGAAAACCTTATGAAGCGAACTACTTTTTTCACCTCTATCGCCAGCCAAAAGTTCACCCAAAGTTCAGCATAATATGAAAATCAAAAAATAAAAAAAAAAATATATAAACTATAAAATATGAAAATCTATTCCAAAAACTCATCAACATCTTCATTAGCATACTTAGAACTCTAATTTAGCCAAAAATGAACGTTCTAGCTCAATTAATAACAGAGATACTATTGCGAGAATATTGCTGAACTTTGGAGGCGATTTCTGGCGAATTTTAATTTTGGCGCCTAGGTACCTTAAGACGAGGGACCCCTCAAATACTGCTATATAATGACAAGTGGGTTTATTATAGCGCAAAGCTTTTGGCTTATGCCACGGTCTTCATCATTACTTCTTATTAATATCATTATTATTGTTATATTTTTTTATTTTTTAGTTCATGTGTCCCTTATAATTCCTGCTCTGTCTTCCTTAATCTCCTTTGTCTTACCCTTTCCTAAATCCCCGTCCCTACCTTCAGTCCCATTATCCACACACACACACACACACACATATATATATATATATATATATATATATATATTGGCCTGTCTCATTACCTTGCACTCGCATTTGATGAAGACCTTAGTATAGGCCGAAAGTTTGTGCTCTGATGAATCCATTTTTCAATGTGGCTTTCACCCCTTAAGACCAACAAATACTAAACTCGACTTTCCACGTTCAATTGTTGGTTTATATAGTGCGTTCGAAAAGTCTCTCCGCAGTGCTATGTTAAACGCATAGGAAATTGAAAAACTACAATGTTTTCATTCAACCATGATTTAGTGATTTTATTACATAACCTTTTGATTTTACAGCATGTGTTCAAAGTGTTTTCCACCATTTTGCAGGCATAGAGCAACTCGTCTACACTTGTTGTCAAACAGTTTTGACAACAAGCACGTTGACTGCGGAGAGACTTTTCAAATGCACTGTATTATTACAGATTAGAAGAACAATTTTTCTTGAGAAATAAATGCTTATATAGAAAATATTTAAAACATAAATTCGTTTAAAAACTGTTGAAATCTCGACTAATAAATAATAGAATATTAATAATAAAAAGTTAGAATTAAATATACATTGCGAGTAGATTACAAAAGGCAAAGGGATTACCTTTTATCTTAATTAAAAGGCGCTGTCTAATCCAGACTTTGCAATAGGAGTGAATGTTCTGGAACAACCGATTACAGCCTCAACCCTTTCGTTAATTAACGACCAATAAAATAACGAGCGGTAGTGCCAGGACACACCACAAACAATTGAACACATTATGACAGAATGTACCGCTCTAGCACAACATAGAACACGACACAACATCACTTGTGCGCTGAACCTCTGGTCCACTCCGGAGAGGATGATCGGTTACCTGCGTGCCGCCGGCTTGCTCGATCAGGGTGGGCTGATCGGCTAACCAACAAGAAGTAGTAGTTAGTTATTTGAAACTACTCGTATGTTCAAATGTAAAACAAAAACATTTATGAATCTTTCAATATTAATTTTACTCGTAATTAACTTAGTTCAATTTAATCACTTTAACCTGATTTAACCTTACAATCCTAGTTAACCCAACTCTCTCTCTCTCCCCAAACAAACTATCTAACTGTTTGATTTGTTTCCTGAATCCAATTTCCCATCTTTTGTGAAGAGAACGAACAGCGCGTCAGTTATAATAATCCTTTACAGACATTTATTCCATGAAACTGGGCTACGTCTCATCCAGATCGTTCTACCTCTTCTCGTAAGATCAACTAAGTTGGGTGACAGTGGGTCTGGGTAGTAATTGGATGGGTGACTGTCCTCCATATTCAGATGATGCAGTGACCCGTGGCTCGGATTCCACGTTAAAAACTGTATAGGTCCTCCTTTTATACGACACCCCTCGTGGTTAGTACTAGCGTAAACCATAAAATTAATGCATCATAACTTTAAACGAAACTAGCTAATACGAACCAGAATGAGGAAGAGAGTGGACAACCAACTAAATAAAGAATATTCCTTTGTTTTTCCTTCTCTAAAGATTTCGTTTCTGGCAAGACGTTCAGACGTATCACACCGTCGTAGAGTTCCTTCACATCAGTTTCGTCTGTTCCCAAACACTGGAAATTATTACGAAATTTTAGCAAAGAGTTAATTAATTATGGAACGGATAAGGGGTGAGGGGGGCTGGATGGCGTGATCGGTATATAGGAGAGCCGACTCTGACACCACGCGACGCGAGTTCGGAACCCAGTAGCTTATAGTTTCTCACTTTAATAACTTTTCTCTTTCCATCTTATATAAGTGCAGTTATTGCACTTACAACGCATTCGACTATTAACTGATATGTTAATTTACGTAATTAATAGTATCTCGTAGAAATTGTACAGTTTAGATAATGGAAAACATTCATAATACTTTCACAGACGGGTTTTCATCAGGCACAAATAATTTCCTCATTTTCTTCGCAGAATATATGAAAAAATCGCCCCAACAAGATAGGGGGACTTCCCACTTTGCCGTTGCTGTTCGCAGCTTTCTAGACGCAACCTTTCCTCGCCGCTAGATAGGACGTGGTGGACCGATAGCGTGGCTACCTCAATCGCTTTACTTAATCCCTTTGGATTTTTATCTATGGGAATATGTTAAAACACTCGTGTATTGTGACAAACCCATCTTTAGTCTGGCAAAAACCTCGTCAAAGAAATGGAGGTCACTGAATCCATTCTACAATGATCTAATGGAGTTCGAACATCGAATACGTGGTGCTACTATAGCGAGCAGTCTACAAAGATATTTACACTATAGCGTGCGGTCTATAACATATTTACAAATTCAATTACATTAAAAAAAAAATTTAAAGACAAATAAAACAAACAATTCATTCTATGGGATATAATGCCCGTTAGGTTAATTGAATGCCCGGTTAGGTCAACTGTCTGCCCTTGACGATTGGTTAGGTTAAGTTGTGATATTTTCGTTAAAACAAAAATATCACAACTTAACCTAACCAATTGTCAAGGGCAAACAGTTGACCTAACCGGGCATTCAATTAACCTAACTGGGCATTATATCCCATAGAATGAATTGTTTGTTTTATTTGTCCTTTAATTTTTTTGTTTTAATGTAATTTAACTAATATTTGTCTTCATGATTCCCCTTTCATAGTCCGCCTTGACCTCACATTCATCCCCAAAGATAAAGTGAAGTCATTTCAGGTCAGGTCAGCACAAATTCAAGTCAGGTCAGATCACTTCAGCGCAAATTCTTTTGTAGACTAAAGATATCTTTGTAGACCGCACGCTATAGTAGCACCGAATACGCAATGTAGCGACAAATGATGGTCATTTTATAAAAGTGTCTAAATGTGGACAGTTTGGAAATGTAAACAACAATATAGAGGTCACGCTCGCTTTATGCGACTTCTCTTAATGAGATTTCCTATTATGCGACGACCCTACTTCTCCCACTTTCTCGCTTTGTCCGACATAAATTCACACTTATACGGCTGGCCGGGTTCGATGTGCGAAGATTGGTGACCAGTGTAGGAACGCGCAGACTCCGCTAGCAGTTGGTGCGATGGACTGTGGAGCAGTGAGTCACTAGCCACGCGAAGCAGTTCGCACGCTCCCTCACTCATGATCATCGTCGCATTCTCCATTGTTGTGTGGCCACCTACGCTACTCACTCTCATCTTTTAGTGTGTGGATTTGCCATTACTGTTGACTTTAGTTCAACGAGTATTCAAGTAAATACCTGTTATTTCTTTTAATGTTTTTTTTACGGTATATGTCAGGTGATTGTTTTATTTTATTTGGCGATTTTTCATTAGATTTATTATGAAAGGGCGTTAGAAAGGTTTTTTGGGGGGGGGGGGGGGTCAGTAGAGGTCCTGGAACGCATCCCTATTAAATACATGTAATAAATGGCTCTCTTTATGCAAACTTTTTTTAGAACGTAACTCCCACATAAAGCGAGGGCGCGACCCGTATATCGGATACATAGTGATTAATAATAAGAAAAATGACCAATTATTTTTGCACCATTATTTCTCGGACACCCTGTATATTCGACAGTAAAAGTTAATATGATTCTAGGGCAGGGGTGGGGAACCCTTGGCACGCGTGCCAAACGTGGCACGCCAACGACTTTTTTCCGGCACGCGATTCCCCGGGCTCACCTTAAAAAAATTAAATAAATAAATATCCAAATTCTTCGCTGAGTTTTATATTTTAAATTAATGTTTTCTGCTAAAAAATGGTAAAGATTAACTTCTGTTTAATATATTATGTAGGTAAAATAACATTTTATTTTCTCTGTAATTTTTATGTATTATTCATAAGGGATTAAGAATCAATAAAAGAATATCTTAATTTTATTTTCTTTCATTGTGCTTTAGTCAAGTAAAACGATTATGAGATTGGGCACTGTAATGTATTGGGAAAACTTGAAAAAACTTATGGCTGATTGATCTGATATATAAAAACAAAAAAAATCAGAATTATTGTTTACTCTTTTGCTGATGTTAAAAATTGCGTTTTTAAATTGTGTGGCTGTATATGGCAGCTATAATTACACTTAAAGGCTAATAAAAATATCCACGCTATCAACAGGGTAGAACGACCTTCAAGTAAAAATTCCGTCACTAAATTTTACATTTATTCAATCTTACATGACTTAAATAATCACTCTTACAATATTCTTTGATTTTACCGCTCCAGTGTAATTTTTGATTATTTGAAAAGGTTCTCCCAATACTTAAAAGGCACCAAATAATAATATGTTCCCCAAAATTTCGGTTGGCACGTGAGAAAATTTTGCATCAAAGATTTGACGATTTTGGCACGCTCACTTAAAAAGGTTGCCCACCCCTGTCCTAGGGTATGTCAGAAGAATATTTTTTACGTTATTTAATCACTTTTAGGTTTATATTTTAAATTAAATTACTCTTCATCAAATTTAAAAACAAACAAAAATATGAGGTCGTTTTTCTTCATTTAAAAAAAAAAAAAAAAAACGAACATGAAAAAAAAAAAAATTATATATATATATGTATAGAAACGACGTAAGTATAGAGGAGCGTTCTGCACACGAGGAAGAGAAATAACGAACAAATGAAAAATGAGGTACCCGCCCGGGAATCGAACCCAGGATCTTCCAATTGCCGGTCAGATATGCTATCCACTACACCACAGGCCTCGATCAGTCAGAAGTCGTAATTCTCCTACATAGGGCAGAAACCATTTTTCATTTGTTCGTTATTTCTCTTCCTCGTGTGCAGAACACTCCTCTATACTTACGTCGTTTCTATACATTAATATACTGCGTGGTCATTGCAGTTAAATGTGTATATATAATATATGATACACACAGACCATGCATGGAACAAGGAACGCTTCCGGGAAAATTAAATCCACTGTAGTCCGAATAAGTAATGGTAAATGACAAACGCTATAGTTTCTCCTTTTTCATGATGTTAGCTCAACGTGGGCAACGGGTCACTCGCAAAGAGGCCCCAAAAATATAGCTTCCCTCAACAGCTAGCTGCAGATAGCTGGTGAGGGAAGCTATATCACTTTGCTTTTCCATCCTTGCCCCCAAATTGACCCACCATTTGCATGAAGTAGAAACCGTCATTCCCATCCGTTCTGCTGGCGACGCCGACGTAGAGCACGAAAGGTCCTGTCTGTAAAGAACGACAGCCACTTTAATAAATCGCTTTGCTATTTTGCTCCGGTTCACGCCAAGTTGACGCCAAGCTGAATAAACGAAGCGTCCATTTTCAATATATATATATATATATATATATATATATATATATATATATATATATAAAAAGGGTGGGAAATCGCTACGAATCGGAATCGATAAACTGAAAAAAAACTGAAACTGGAAAAAATGAAATAAAAAAAAGTTTTTCCAAAACTGAAATCGAAACTAAAAAACTGAAATAAAATAAAATGAAAATTTTAAAACCGAAATCGATTATTGTTTATTTAAGTTTTATAAAATAAAAAAAGACATTTGTTAAGTACTTAAAAAAATGTCCCTTCTTTTTTAACCTAAATGCGTTAATATAAGATTAAAATGGGTTTAATTAAGATAAAAAATAAGGGATTTTGACCCGGTCAAGATAAATATAAGAAAAAACATTTAGACTATATATATATATATATATATATATATATTTATATATATATGATACACACAAACCGTGCATGGAACAAGGAACTCTTCTAGGAAAATTAAATCCACTATAGTCCGAATAACTAATGGTAAATGACAAATACTATAGTTTTTTATTTTTCATGATGCTAGCCCGACGTGGGCAACGGGTCACTCGCAAAGAGGTCCCAAAAATATAGCTTCCCTCACCAGCTATCTGCAAAGCAGATAGGATCCAGCTTTGGGACAGGATCTAGGGTTTAAAGCAGCCTAGCACAGCTAGCCCAGCTATATTTTTGGGACCCCTTTGCGAGTGACCCGTTGCCCACGTCGGGCTAGCATCATGAAAAAGAAAAAACTATAGTATTTGTCATTTACCATTACTTATTCGGACTATAGTGGATTTAATTTTCCTAGAAGAGTTCCTTGTTCTATGCACGGTCTGTGTGTATCATAAAAAACCTCAGAGAATCATTCTGAGTTCATTCCCACACACACATATATTATATATATATATATATATATATATATATATATATATATATATATATATATATATATATATATATATACCGGGTGTCCGAGAATTATCTGTACAATTTTTGGCTGTTATTAAAAGTCAACCATGAAGTGTAGAAATTCCAGTGTTGTCCCATTTTACAGAGAAACTCATTAAGTTTTTTCTGATAACAAGTTTTGACAAGTTTTTTCTTTTTTGTACGCGGGTGACAGACATTGATGATTTAAAAGCAAGAATCACAGCTGCTATTGAGCGAATTGATGTGGATATGCTGCAGCGTACATGGCAACATTTGGATTATCGATTGGATGTTTTGCGAATCACTGATGGTGCACATTTCGAATGTTTGTAACAACGTTACTTTAATAAAAGAAACTTTTGAAAATACAGATTCTAAATAATCTTGTTTAAGAATTTTACGTGTGTTATCAAGAATTTTATTAAAAGATGAAATTGTACAGATAATTTTCGGACACACTGGAATTTCTAAAAAACTTGTCAAAACTTGGTATCAGAAAAAACTTAATGAGATTATCTGTAAAATGGGACAACACTGGAATTTCTACACTTCATGGTTGACTTTTAATAACAGCCAAAACTTGTACAGATAATTCTCGGACACCCTGTGTATATATATATATATTATATTATATATATATATATATATATTATATATATATAATATATATATATATATATGAGAAATCCAATGACAAGGAGGAATGTAAATGCCATGAAAAGTCTTCTTTAATGGCATTTACATTCCTCCTTGTCATTGGATTTCTCCTAAATATTAAATTGAAGCTTTGCAGAAGCAACCCGCATGATTATATATATATATATATATATATATATATATATATATATATATATATATATATATATATATATATATATATATATATTATTACGAGGGTAATTCAATAAGTATCCGCACTTTTTATTTTCACATCTGATAGATTATAAACATATCACTTCTGAACATAGTCTCCCTGTTTCTTAATACACTTAGTCCAGCGATCTACAAGCTTCCTAATGCCATCACAAAAGAATGTTTTGGCTGTGTGCGTAGCCAGTCATGCACCGCCTCCTTCAGGTCATCATCGCCTTGGAATCGCTGACCTCTCAAAGCGTCTTTTAGTGGTCCAAACGGTAAAAATCCGAAGGTGCCAGGTCTGACCTGTAGGCTGGATGGTCGAGAACTTCAAATATAAGTTCTTGAAGACATTTTCTAGTCTGTGCAGCGGTATGAGGGCGCGCACTGTCGTGTAACAGAATAAGACCTGGACAATCTCCCTCTCCGTTTTGTGCGAATTGCTCGCTTTAACTCATTCCGAAGCATGTCAGAATACGATGCACTCGTTACTGTAGTTCCACGTTCTAGATAATGTTCAAGGATAGGGGTCTCGTGTATCCCAAAACAGTGTTAGCATAACTTTACCTGCTGACGGCTGCGCTTTGAACTTCCTCGCAACGGGAGATGTTGGATGCTTCCATTGCATGCTCTGTCGTTTGCTTTCTGGTTCATAGTGATGGATCCAGGTTTCATCTCCAGTGATAATGCGCTCCAAAAAGTTTTCATCTTCATTATGATACAGCACCAAAAGACGAGAGCAGACGTCCATACGATTACGCTTGTGCTCTTCTGTCAACTGTTTGGGCACCCATCTTGTACAAACCTTGTGAAAGCCAAGAATGTCATGAACTATCGAATAGGCTGACCCTTGACTGATGTCTAATGAAGATGCAATTTCTTTTATTGTTAATCTTCTGTCATCGAAAATCAATGCTCTGGCTTCTTCCTGCTTGCCACCACTGGTTGATGTTGACGGTCGTCCTGAGTGCTGAGTATCTGTCACACATATCCGACCTTCCTTGAACATTTGAATCCACTCGTACACACACCGCCGTGGTAACGCATTATCCCCATACTGAGCACATAAACGCGTGTGAATTTCAGCTCCTTTCACACCTTCTGCCCACAAAAAATGAACCACGGATCTCTGTTCTGCCAGAGTACAAATTGAAAGCGGCGCAACCATGCTCACTACTCGTACGATATGTGACAGCTATGAGTAGCCTAAATAAGCCTATACTGTTGCTAGCCTAAATAAGCCTATAGATCTCAGTTTGGCTCGTTATTACAAGTATATATTATATATACTATATTATCACTAAAATAAAAAGTGCGGATACTTATTGAAGTACCCTTGTGTGTGTGTGTGTGTGTGTGTGTTACGTCCAATTTGTAAAATAGCTCATTTCATGAACTGATCAAGATTAGTGCCCATTTCATGAAACGAGTAATAAAAAGCTTGCTCGGTTTATGAAATGGTTAAGAATTATGAATGAATTACACTGCCCAACAAAAAAAACATTTTTGCTGCTGATTTAATTCTAAGACCTGTTTCTGGATAATATTGATGTGCTGATTTAAAAAATCACCTTAGATTTTGTCCATCACATCAGGTTTTCGTGCAATGCAATATGCCTATTTTGGGTGATTCATGAAGGGCGCTTATCAAAATTGATGATTTTTGAGACCTGTTAACAGCTGTTTTGCTGTTAAAATTTTATCTGTGGAATACGCAAATCTGTGCATTAAATCTAAAGGTCATGTACAACATATTAAAATCTTGGGTAGTGAAGAGCAAGGTGAAAGGTTCCACCAAGATATCAAAGTGATGGAAGAACGATACCAAGGAAGATGGGATACCCATATGATGGCTGACTACTGCTAGAGCCTGCAAAGAGATTGTCTTGACATCTCTCATTCTAGGAAGTCCTATAAGAGAAATTTATCAGCACTGAAAAGTAAGAAAACAAGAAAAAGACAATGTTAAGAAACTGGTCCGTGCTTGCTTTAATATAGATCTTTTTTGCTTATTTAAACACTTTTAATCACTTTATGTCAATACTACCATTGTATATTAAAGTTCACTCCCTGCACAATTGTTTACTTTTCCATGCTAATTCTGAGTATGTAAAAACTTATTTTTTGAAAAGAAAAAAAATTGGGCATAACCCTGCCAAAATGCGATATCTCCAAAATATCAGTATTTGATTGCTCGAAAACCTGACGTGATAGGCAAAAACTAAGGTGATTTTTGAAATCAGCACACCAAAGTTACCTAAAAATAGGTGTTAGAATTAAATCAGCAAAATTGGTGTTGGGCAGTGTTATCATATAAACTTTCGTTCGCAACACTTTATTATGAATGAAAAGTAAAATTTACACGCAAGGATTTTACATCAATAATAAAATTTATAAACTGATTGACATTCAGGCAATGTGTAAAATTGTGATACACACAAAACCTAACCTAACAGTATAATTAATGTAAAGAACGACGCTTGTGTAGAAGAGCGTTCCGCACAAGAGGAGGAGGGAGAACGAACAAATGAAAAATGAGGTACCACCCGGGAATCGAACCCGGGATCATCCGACTGCCGGTCAGATATGCTATCCACTACACCATGGACCTCGATCAATCAGAAGTCGTAATTCTCCTACATACAAGCAGAAACCAATGCCGTGAGGGGGCACTTTCGCATGCCGTACATATATATCACATTTTAACTGCAAACAACACACAGTATAATTAATGTAAAGAACGACGCTTGTGTAGAAGAGCGTTCCGCACAAGATGAGGAGGGAGAACGAACAAATGAAAAATGAGGTACCACCCGGGAATCGAACCCAGGATTATCCGATTGCCGGTCAGATATGCTATCCACAACACCACGAGTTTACCGATAGAAAATATCATATGCGACTTACAATATGATACAAAATCAGATCAATAACGGAAGGAATATATATGAATCTACGGTATATTCACGGTGCTCTAAAATTACCTAACAAATTTTTATACGTCTGTCGATCAGTCGTTGGACGTTGTGAACAATGTGTTCAAGTTGAAGGAAGACACTTTGAACATCTAAAATAGACAATTATTGTTTTCTTATTGTTGCTGTATTTGAAATAAAATTGTTAAATATCGCGTAATTTTTGTTAAGATATTGCGTTCATATAGTTTACTACGTAATATTAGAACACCCTGTATGTTTAGGGTTGCCAGATTTTTTGACGGACAGACCGGAACAATAAAAAATGTTTATTTCGATTTCAATATACTGATGCGTAATTTACATATATTCATTTAAAATTTGTACATAATAATTTTTATTAAAACAAAATGAATTTTTCAACATAAATTAAAATGAATAAACATTTTCTTTGAAACAAACAAAAAAAATAAAGTACATTTTTTTCCCAACAAATAACTAAAAATAAACAATCGCGTACTTTTCACTGGATTTAGCATACTTTTTCTGTGAAGCCGGGACATTCGATGGTTCCGAAAGGTCTTTTTGGAACGTCGGAACAAGAGCCCGAAAACCGGGACATCTGGCAACCTTATGTATGTTAAATATTTGAGTTTATTGTAGCAAATAAAATGTCGATATAAAATTGAAATTGAAAAAAAATGGAATCGGGAAAAACTGAAAAAAAACTTCGAATAACCGGAATCGAAATGGAAATTAATATTTCGCTTTAGCAAAAACTGAAATCAAAACTCGAACCGATATAGATGTCACTTTCCCACCCCTCATATAATATATACATCTAATATAGTGTCCATAAATAAAAACTAAATATGATCCCCACCTCATTTTGGGGAAAGATGTCGTTGACACAAGGACTGCCTGTCAGTTTTAATTTTTTTCCCGTTCGTATTTCTTCTGTCATCCATTTGAAGTAATCTTCCGGAGAAGACATTCTGCGTGACAAAATTCCGCATTAATGTCGTTGTGGCTCGATAAATTTTAATTACATAAAACGTTATCTACTCTGGGGTTTGGTTTTGTACGCCTGTTATTATACCTACTGTCCGTAACAAGTGCTAATTCCCAGCAGAGTGGAAATCAGCTGTCTGCTATTTTTCACTTTCTACATTTCTACACAAACGATTATACGCAAAACGAAGAAGTGTTGTGAATTTGTGATGGGCCTAGGCCCCGACCCTACGTCAAAATGCGGGTGTACGACTTGTGATGGGCCTAGCCCCCGAGCCTACGTCAAAATGCGGGTGTGCGTTCGTACATCGGTTTTGTTTACGTTTCAACAAAGATTATTTCTAACAAGATCCGAAACTTCGCCCATTTGGACGTTAGCATTTTTCCGCTTCTGCCATCTAGTGTTTGGAAGAGAACTACATTACCGTGAAAAACCGTCACCAACTTGAAGTTATATTTTAATATTTATCATTATTATTATATAGTTTAATATTTAATAAAACGTAGGATCATTTAATTAAGCATGCAGTCTTGTATTTTTTTTTATTATTATGATGATGATATTCAGTGTTTGGTAAAATAACGCGCAATGTTGCCCTATTGTTTTTGTCAAAGAAATATGGATGGTTGCGAATACACGACAGTTTTGTGAAACTTTCTCGCTAACAAAGCCTTAAAATACCTTTTTGTTTTGACGACTGGCATTTCCTTGAACGAGGTGCTTAATATCCTTGTGTGGAAATAATAGGACTGTCGGAACCCGGAGACATGCGCCCCCGCAGATCCAGCGTGAGCTGTTCTAGAAACTTCAGGAACTACGCTGTGTAAACCCATTTTGGTACCTTCGTTGAAGAGCCACCAGTCCCAGTCTATGTTCTTCTGCTTAGACGAAGAATAACAGTTTTATGCACAAATATTTGACAAGATACGCGAATGAAATCCATTTTAATGTTAATTTCACCTAACTTAACTAAATCTAACCCAACCCACGGGCATGTTTTGATAAAGATTTTTGTCAGTCGTTTTGCGTGTTTTGAATTAAGCGCTTTCAGCTTTACATAATTTATGCTGCATGACGACATCAATTGCAGATAGAGACAACTCGCGAATCGTTGCACTAATGGGGTAGTCGAGGTACGACGAAGCGAAAAGTGCGATGATGCGGAGGTCCATTATAATATAAAATACTGTACCTGAAGACTTGACATGTACATTAATTAAGGTGTACTTAATTGTTGACGGGATTGTATGTAATGCAAGCTTAGTAAAAAATGGTTTAGTTCATCTTTACGACCGAAACGATATTGCCATATAAAGCTACGTTACTCTAAACGCATGTTTTGTTTAGTGCAATAATACGATGATGCAGTGGTGATGTACGATGATTCGGAGGTTATATATAGAAGTGAATGTGCGACCATCGGGAATGGGACGATTCGCGAGTTGTTTGTATTTGTTTACTAAAGACATAAACGATCATGAACCATTGACCACTGAACCATTAAGATCGTAATAAATCGTAATAAATCACTCGATTTTAAAGTTTAGATCTCATTTCCTTCGTATTTAGAACTTTAAGTATTTTACTTACTCCTTCTCTGACCCAGTAAGAAGAGACCTTTTTAAACCAACGGCGAGTTGTTAGCCAACCATACTGCGGGTACATTTCCACCCTCATCACCGTTGTCAGATCGGCTGCCGTCAAAGGGTAAGAATTCTGTCCGAATGCGTTGATGTGAGAAAGCGTCTCGTCTTCGTCTAAAAGGTGGCTTGTTTGATGGAAAAAACTGATAAGAAAGGGAGCAATTTTGTTGTCAATATATTTTAAATAATTTTGTCCACGCCTATTTACTGTACGTTAAGTGAGTGAAATATATTTAGGCCAAATAATGACTCAATTACCCAAACTGGCCAGTTTAATTCAGGTTTTAACATTATTTCTGTTGTATTGCCTGTACACTAGGGTGGATCGATTTTACATTGTTTTCGATTTCCATATTCTAATAGAGACAAAAACTTGCGCATGCATGAGAAAATAGCCTCTGCAAAATCTTAGCTTAATAGGTAATCATCTTCTGCCCCCGGCAGAGCGATGAAAATCATATTTTAGTAGTCAAAAACGTATTTTTAAACCCTAGCCTAGAGTCATAAAATTTTGCGTGTGTGTTATTTCATGCCTAAGCAACGATATAAAGCTATGGGAAATATATAAATGCATTATTTAAGACAAAGAGCCGATCTGAAAATATGTATTATACATATTTTCAGATCGGCTCTTTGTCTTAAATAATGCATTTATATATTTCCCATAGCCTTTATATCGTTGCTTAGGCATGAAATAACACACACGCAAAATTTTATGACTCTAGGCTAGGGTTTAAAAATACGTTTTTGACTACTAAAATATGATTTTCATCGCTCTGCCGGGGGCAGAAGATGATTACCTATTAAGCTAAGATTTTGCAGAGGCTATTTTCTCATGCATGCGCAAGTTTTTGTCTCTATTAGAATATGGAAATCGAAAACAGTGTAAAATCGATCCACCCTACTGTACACCGTTCAGGAATTAACGGCTCTTTTTATGAAGCTAGATTGTATGTACACTGTGTACAGTATATATATATATACATATCGTAAAGAACGACGCTTGTATAGGAGATATTCCGCGCCAGACGAGAAAGAAAGAACGGAACAAATGAAAAAATGAGCAGGTGGTTACCTCATTTTTTCATTTGTTCCGTTCTTTCTTTCTCGTCTTGCGCGGAATATCTCCTATACAAGCGTCGTTCTTTACGTTATTTATACTGCGTGTTCTTTGCAGTTGAATGTATATAATGTTACGGCATGCGGAAGGTGCCCCCTTGGGGCATTGGTTTCTGCGAGTATGTAGAAGTATTACGGCATTTGGAAGAGTGAGGTCCATGGTGTAATGGTATCGCGTCTGACCGGCAATCGGAAGATCCCGGGTTCGATTCCCAGGTGGTTACCTCATTTTTTCATTTGTTCCGTTCTTTCTTTCTCGTCTTGCGCGGAATATCTCCTATACAAGCGTCGTTCTTTACGTTATTTATACTGCGTGTTCTTTGCAGTTGAATGTATATAATGTTACGGCATGCGGAAGGTGCCCCCTTGGGGCATTGGTTTCTGCGAGTATGTAGAAGTATTACGGCATTTGGAAGAGTGAGGTCCATGGTGTAATGGTATCGCGTCTGACCGGCAATCGGAAGATCCCGGTTCGATTCCCAGGTGGTTACCTCATTTTTTCATTTGTTCCGTTCTTTCTTTCTCGTCTTGCGCGGAATATCTCCTATACAAGCGTCGTTCTTTACGTTATTTATACTGCGTGTTCTTTGCAGTTGAATGTATATAATGTTACGGCATGCGGAAGGTGCCCCCTTGGGGCATTGGTTTCTGCGAGTATGTAGAAGTATTACGGCATTTGGAAGAGTGAGGTCCATGGTGTAATGGTATCGCGTCTGACCGGCAATCGGAAGATCCCGGGTTCGATTCCCAGGTGGTTACCTCATTTTTTCATTTGTTCCGTTCTTTCTTTCTCGTCTTGCGCGGAATATCTCCTATACAAGCGTCGTTCTTTACGTTATTTATACTGCGTGTTCTTTGCAGTTGAATGTATATAATGTTACGGCATGCGGAAGGTGCCCCCTTGGGGCATTGGTTTCTGCGAGTATGTAGAAGTATTACGGCATTTGGAAGAGTGAGGTCCATGGTGTAATGGTATCGCGTCTGACCGGCAATCGGAAGATCCCGGGTTCGATTCCCAGGTGGTTACCTCATTTTTTCATTTGTTCCGTTCTTTCTTTCTCGTCTTGCGCGGAATATCTCCTATACAAGCGTCGTTCTTTACGTTATTTATACTGCGTGTTCTTTGCAGTTGAATGTATATAATGTTACGGCATGCGGAAGGTGCCCCCTTGGGGCATTGGTTTCTGCGAGTATGTAGAAGTATTACGGCATTTGGAAGAGTGAGGTCCATGGTGTAATGGTATCGCGTCTGACCGGCAATCGGAAGATCCCGGGTTCGATTCCCAGGTGGTTACCTCTTTTTTCATTTGTTCCGTTCTTTCTTTCTCGTCTTGCGCGGAATATCTCCTATACAAGCGTCGTTCTTTACGTTATTTATACTGCGTGTTCTTTGCAGTTGAATGTATATAATGTTACGGCATGCGGAAGGTGCCCCCTTGGGGCATTGGTTTCTGCGAGTATGTAGAAGTATTACGGCATTTGGAAGAGTGAGGTCCATGGTGTAATGGTATCGCGTCTGACCGGCAATCGGAAGATCCCGGGTTCGATTCCCAGGTGGTTACCTCATTTTTTCATTTGTTCCGTTCTTTCTTTCTCGTCTTGCGCGGAATATCTCCTATACAAGCGTCGTTCTTTACGTTATTTATACTGCGTGTTCTTTGCAGTTGAATGTATATAATGTTACGGCATGCGGAAGGTGCCCCCTTGGGGCATTGGTTTCTGCGAGTATGTAGAAGTATTACGGCATTTGGAAGAGTGAGGTCCATGGTGTAATGGTATCGCGTCTGACCGGCAATCGGAAGATCCCGGGTTCGATTCCCAGGTGGTTACCTCATTTTTTCATTTGTTCCGTTCTTTCTTTCTCGTCTTGCGCGGAATATCTCCTATACAAGCGTCGTTCTTTACGTTATTTATACTGCGTGTTCTTTGCAGTTGAATGTATATAATGTTACGGCATGCGGAAGGTGCCCCCTTGGGGCATTGGTTTCTGCGAGTATGTAGAAGTATTACGGCATTTGGAAGAGTGAGGTCCATGGTGTAATGGTATCGCGTCTGACCGGCAATCGGAAGATCCCGGGTTCGATTCCCAGGTGGTTACCTCATTTTTTCATTTGTTCCGTTCTTTCTTTCTCGTCTTGCGCGGAATATCTCCTATACAAGCGTCGTTCTTTACGTTATTTATACTGCGTGTTCTTTGCAGTTGAATGTATATAATGTTACGGCATGCGGAAGGTGCCCCCTTGGGGCATTGGTTTCTGCGAGTATGTAGAAGTATTACGGCATTTGGAAGAGTGAGGTCCATGGTGTAATGGTATCGCGTCTGACCGGCAATCGGAAGATCCCGGGTTCGATTCCCAGGTGGTTACCTCATTTTTTCATTTGTTCCGTTCTTTCTTTCTCGTCTTGCGCGGAATATCTCCTATACAAGCGTCGTTCTTTACGTTATTTATACTGCGTGTTCTTTGCAGTTGAATGTATATAATGTTACGGCATGCGGAAGGTGCCCCCTTGGGGCATTGGTTTCTGCGAGTATGTAGAAGTATTACGGCATTTGGAAGAGTGAGGTCCATGGTGTAATGGTATCGCGTCTGACCGGCAATCGGAAGATCCCGGGTTCGATTCCCAGGTGGTTACCTCATTTTTTCATTTGTTCCGTTCTTTCTTTCTCGTCTTGCGCGGAATATCTCCTATACAAGCGTCGTTCTTTACGTTATTTATACTGCGTGTTCTTTGCAGTTGAATGTATATAATGTTACGGCATGCGGAAGGTGCCCCTTGGGCATTGGTTTCTGCGAGTATGTAGAAGTATTACGGCATTTGGAAGAGTGAGGTCCATGGTGTAATGGTATCGCGTCTGACCGGCAATCGGAAGATCCCGGGTTCGATTCCCAGGTGGTTACCTCATTTTTTCATTTGTTCCGTTCTTTCTTTCTCGTCTTGCGCGGAATATCTCCTATACAAGCGTCGTTCTTTACGTTATTTATACTGCGTGTTCTTTGCAGTTGAATGTATATAATGTTACGGCATGCGGAAGGTGCCCCTTGGGGCATTGGTTTCTGCGAGTATGTAGAAGTATTACGGCATTTGGAAGAGTGAGGTCCATGGTGTAATGGTATCGCGTCTGACCGGCAATCGGAAGATCCCGGGTTCGATTCCCAGGTGGTTACCTCATTTTTTCATTTGTTCCGTTCTTTCTTTCTCGTCTTGCGCGGAATATCTCCTATACAAGCGTCGTTCTTTACGTTATTTATACTGCGTGTTCTTTGCAGTTGAATGTATATAATGTTACGGCATGCGGAAGGTGCCCCCTTGGGGCATTGGTTTCTGCGAGTATGTAGAAGTATTACGGCATTTGGAAGAGTGAGGTCCATGGTGTAATGGTATCGCGTCTGACCGGCAATCGGAAGATCCCGGGTTCGATTCCCAGGTGGTTACCTCATTTTTTCATTTGTTCCGTTCTTTCTTTCTCGTCTTGCGCGGAATATCTCCTATACAAGCGTCGTTCTTTACGTTATTTATACTGCGTGTTCTTTGCAGTTGAATGTATATAATGTTACGGCATGCGGAAGGTGCCCCCTTGGCAGAGCTGGGCAGTATTTAAATACATTTGTATTTAAATACGTATTTAAATACATTTGTGTATTTAGAACTGTATTTATAAATACATTGTTTTTCATGTATTTAAATATAGTATTTAAATACTTTAATGAGTATTTAAATACAATGTATTTAAATACTCAAAATATAAAAATGTAAATACTTTTACTGGTTTAATACACGTTCTGTACTAGCACAGTACGACGCGTCGACAGTGTAGTACAGCATGGTTCATGTTTCAACGTGTCAGTTCAATCAGTTGTGTGCCACTCTTAGTCGAAAGCGGTTGATTTCTTTATCGTGTGCGTGTCATGGCTTCAACAAGCAAATCCGGTAAATCCGGTGTATTTACAAATGTTTAAATACAATTGATGTATTTTGTATTTAGTATCTAAATACATTCGTAAAATGTATTTAGTATTTAGTATTTAAATACATTTCTCCCATGTATTTAGTATTTAGTATTTAAATACATTCAATGTATTTATTGCCCAGCTCTGCCCCTTGGGGCATTGGTTTCTGCGAGTATGTAGAAGTATTACGGCATTTGGAAGAGTGAGGTCCATGGTGTAATGGTATCGCGTCTGACCGGCAATCGGAAGATCCCGGGTTCGATTCCCAGGTGGTTACCTCATTTTTTCATTTGTTCCGTTCTTTCTTTCTCGTCTTGCGCGGAATATCTCCTATACAAGCGTCGTTCTTTACGTTATTTATACTGCGTGTTCTTTGCAGTTGAATGTATATAATGTTACGGCATGCGGAAGGTGCCCCCTTGGGGCATTGGTTTCTGCGAGTATGTAGAAGTATTACGGCATTTGGAAGAGTGAGGTCCATGGTGTAATGGTATCGCGTCTGACCGGCAATCGGAAGATCCCGGGTTCGATTCCCAGGTGGTTACCTCATTTTTTCATTTGTTCCGTTCTTTCTTTCTCGTCTTGCGCGGAATATCTCCTATACAAGCGTCGTTCTTTACGTTATTTATACTGCGTGTTCTTTGCAGTTGAATGTATATAATGTTACGGCATGCGGAAGGTGCCCCCTTGGGGCATTGGTTTCTGCGAGTATGTAGAAGTATTACGGCATTTGGAAGAGTGAGGTCCATGGTGTAATGGTATCGCGTCTGACCGGCAATCGGAAGATCCCGGGTTCGATTCCCAGGTGGTTACCTCATTTTTTCATTTGTTCCGTTCTTTCTTTCTCGTCTTGCGCGGAATATCTCCTATACAAGCGTCGTTCTTTACGTTATTTATACTGCGTGTTCTTTGCAGTTGAATGTATATAATGTTACGGCATGCGGAAGGTGCCCCCTTGGGGCATTGGTTTCTGCGAGTATGTAGAAGTATTACGGCATTTGGAAGAGTGAGGTCCATGGTGTAATGGTATCGCGTCTGACCGGCAATCGGAAGATCCCGGGTTCGATTCCCAGGTGGTTACCTCATTTTTTCATTTGTTCCGTTCTTTCTTTCTCGTCTTGCGCGGAATATCTCCTATACAAGCGTCGTTCTTTACGTTATTTATACTGCGTGTTCTTTGCAGTTGAATGTATATAATGTTACGGCATGCGGAAGGTGCCCCTTGGGGCATTGGTTTCTGCGAGTATGTAGAAGTATTACGGCATTTGGAAGAGTGAGGTCCATGGTGTAATGGTATCGCGTCTGACCGGCAATCGGAAGATCCCGGGTTCGATTCCCAGGTGGTTACCTCATTTTTTCATTTGTTCCGTTCTTTCTTTCTCGTCTTGCGCGGAATATCTCCTATACAAGCGTCGTTCTTTACGTTATTTATACTGCGTGTTCTTTGCAGTTGAATGTATATAATGTTACGGCATGCGGAAGGTGCCCCCTTGGGGCATTGGTTTCTGCGAGTATGTAGAAGTATTACGGCATTTGGAAGAGTGAGGTCCATGGTGTAATGGTATCGCGTCTGACCGGCAATCGGAAGATCCCGGGTTCGATTCCCAGGTGGTTACCTCATTTTTTCATTTGTTCCGTTCTTTCTTTCTCGTCTTGCGCGGAATATCTCCTATACAAGCGTCGTTCTTTACGTTATTTATACTGCGTGTTCTTTGCAGTTGAATGTATATAATGTTACGGCATGCGGAAGGTGCCCCCTTGGGGCATTGGTTTCTGCGAGTATGTAGAAGTATTACGGCATTTGGAAGAGTGAGGTCCATGGTGTAATGGTATCGCGTCTGACCGGCAATCGGAAGATCCCGGGTTCGATTCCCAGGTGGTTACCTCATTTTTTCATTTGTTCCGTTCTTTCTTTCTCGTCTTGCGCGGAATATCTCCTATACAAGCGTCGTTCTTTACGTTATTTATACTGCGTGTTCTTTGCAGTTGAATGTATATAATGTTACGGCATGCGGAAGGTGCCCCCTTGGGGCATTGGTTTCTGCGAGTATGTAGAAGTATTACGGCATTTGGAAGAGTGAGGTCCATGGTGTAATGGTATCGCGTCTGACCGGCAATCGGAAGATCCCGGGTTCGATTCCCAGGTGGTTACCTCATTTTTTCATTTGTTCCGTTCTTTCTTTCTCGTCTTGCGCGGAATATCTCCTATACAAGCGTCGTTCTTTACGTTATTTATACTGCGTGTTCTTTGCAGTTGAATGTATATAATGTTACGGCATGCGGAAGGTGCCCCCTTGGGGCATTGGTTTCTGCGAGTATGTAGAAGTATTACGGCATTTGGAAGAGTGAGGTCCATGGTGTAATGGTATCGCGTCTGACCGGCAATCGGAAGATCCCGGGTTCGATTCCCAGGTGGTTACCTCATTTTTTCATTTGTTCCGTTCTTTCTTTCTCGTCTTGCGCGGAATATCTCCTATACAAGCGTCGTTCTTTACGTTATTTATACTGCGTGTTCTTTGCAGTTGAATGTATATATACATATATATATATAATAAAATAAAATAAAGTACGAAACTGAAAATAGAGAAAGTAAAGTGAAAATTTTGAATATCAAAAAATGAAATAGTATACAGGGTGTTTCAGGTCGACCCTAGAAATATGGAAATTAGCGGAATTTGTAGTTTGTATTTGAAGTTTGTCATAGTAATTCCGCCAATTTCCAATTTCCATATTTCTAGGGTCGACCTGAAACACCCTGTATTTTACAAAAATAGAAATGTTTCAGCGTTTTCCTCCACTTTTTAATACCTGTTGAAAAGGAATTATTTTTTTTTAACTTTACAGCGACCAAAAATATCCCTTCCCCTACACGCAAAATTTGGAATATTATTTCATTCATTTTCAAAAGTTATTCGAATGCTCCCCCCCCTTTCGCATTCACCATAAAATTATGAATGTAGCTCATGAAACAGTACAAGCAAAACTTCCAAGAATATTTTGGGTTATGAAACCCTCTTTTTAATACCATTATTCTGTGACTGACTGTTGAAGAAGGTGAAATGATCTCAATAAACTTTCTAAAAATTACATTTCATCTTGTGAACTTAAATATCTTCATTTTAAAAATTATTTTCCCCTTCTTACTAACGTGTCCGTACTATTTAATCAAACCTTAACAAATCAGGTGATAAGAGCAAATCGTCCTCCAGAAGAATTGCTTTGTTTGCTGAATGATAATGATCGAAGACAGCCCAGAGGGCAAACCCGATGTTCATATTTACTCTGAAAGGAAACCAGACATAAAAATGATGACGTCAAAAGTAAAGACTTCTGAGATTTTCTAAATACTTTCTAAGACTTCCTCTAAGTACAGAGAAAGTGGACTTTATTTTATTGTTTGTAAATATAAAATAGAGGTTCCATCAGCATAAAAGTAGCTCATAAAATGCTTGAGTTTTGTTCAAATTCTATAACATCTTCTGGTATAAGATATAAATATTAGAAATATACAGACAACTCGCGAATGATCGCACATCCGCTTCTTCGCATTAATCCCCTCTATACGACTATACGACTGAGTATACGAGTATAACCTCTGTATAACCTCCGAATCATCGTACGTCACCTCCCCATCATCACATCATTGCACACGCAATTTTGAGATTTTGGATGCTCATCGCGCGTCTGGAGTACAATAACGGCTTGGCGTCCCGTGCGATGCCTGACTTGACATCTCCCGCCTTTCTCTGGGCCCCAGATGTTAGTCCTTTGTCAGCTATTGACCGTGTAAAACCATGTTTTACTAAGCTTGCATTATATACATTCTCGTCCACAATTATATGCACCTTAATTAATGTACATGTCAAGTCTTAAGAGAAATATACTGTACAGTATTTTATATTATAATGAACCTCCGCATCATCGCACTTTTCGCTTCGTCGTACACCTCGACCGCCTCATCAGTGCGACGATTCACGAGCTCTCTCTTCTCTCTCTCTCATATATATATATATATTTTTTTTTTTTTTTTTTTTTTTTTTAGTTCAGGAAGAACCGATTCGCCTCTATTTAAAGGGCATATCTCAGCGGAAAAACAAAGAAAAAGTGAGAGGAAAGACAGAGGAAAAGAAAGGGTGGAGGGGACAGTCGAAGTGGAAAAAGACCAAGGATGACAAGGACTGCAGGGTCGAGCCCCATCATCCTTGGGTGCTATATATATATATATATATATATATATATATATATATATATATATATATTTTTTTTTTTTGTTTCAAAGAATGACCGCTCATGGCCACCAAAAGAAAGGTGGATAGCAGAGCGAACACAGGACGAAGAGTATGGAACAACTAATGAAAATGAACAATAGACGGGGGAGGAGGAGGAGGAGGTGGGGGAAAAGCAGAAAGATCATAGTGGGGTCACAGCCGGTAAAGAAGTCGGGAGCGAAAGAGGAAGGAGAACAACCCGGTTATCGAAAAGTAGGGACCTTCAGACAGAAGAGCGCCAAGCCTATCACAAAGCCCGACGCTCTCCAAAAAGGGAAAATACTCTGCGCGCAGCGCAGAGTAAAGCGGACACTCCACCAGGAGGTGGGCAACTGTAAGTAGGACGTCACAATTGGGACATCGGGGCACCCGATCCCCGGCCATCAAATAGCCATGGGTCAGGTGGGGTGGCCAATACGGAGGCGGGCCAGAGCCACCTCCTTATGGCGCGACCGATGGAAGGAAGAGGCCCAACATCCCAACTTGGGTTTAATCTTGCAAAGTTTGTTATCCGTAGCGCCATCCCAGCGACTCTGCCACCGGGAGCGCAAAAACCTACGGAAGCCAGGGATATAATCAGAAAAAGGGAGGGACACAGGTGAAACCTGCAGTCGGCACGCGGAACGGGCAGCTCGATCGGCAGCCTCATTTCCAGCCACGTTAACATGTGCTGGGACCCAGCAAAATACCACCTCCTTGCCACCGAAGCGACAAGAGTATGGTACAGTAGCTGGATTCGTCGGACCAGCGGGTGGACAGAGTCAAAACACTCCAGGCCATCCAGGGCACTGCGGGAATCCGAATGGATGACGAACGACCCATCCGGATGCTCCCGCACCACCTCCAGAGCGCTCAGAATGGCATAGAGCTCCGCCGTAAAACGGAAGCCTCATCAGGGAGACGGGTACATCGGGGAGCAAGGGCAGACGACTGGGGAACAGCCGCGGATCCAACGCCCCCCGACGACCTCGAGCCATCCGTGAAGATCGCAACACATGCAGAGTGACACGCCGCATGCTGAAGGAACAGAGACCGAAGCAAGGCAGAGTCCGACTCGGTCCTGCGAACGGGGCGCAACGCCCTACAGCACGCAACAGGGTGCTCTCCCAAGGTGCAACACCCTGAAAGAGACCGGTATAACGGATGGAGGGGGAGTGCCCATACCATCGAGGAGGGAAGTCACCGTGTCGGTGAAATACCAACCCCCATCCCGGCAGAACGCCCTCTCAACCACCTGGAACAGAGGAGAGGTGGGAAGACGGAGGATCCGGAGATAGTGTTTAGCAATGAGGAACGACCTCCGATCCTCCAAGGGAGGGATGTCGCACTCAACCTGCAGACTATCAACCGGAGAGGAGCGGAAGGCGCCAGATGACATGCGCAGTCCTCTAGAGAGGACCGGATCCAGTATCCGAAGGGCCGTGCGGGAGGCGGAGCCATACACCACACTCCCATAGTCTAATTTGGACTGTACCAGGGACACGTACAAACGGAGGAGCGTCCGCCTATCCGCGCCCCATGTAGTATGCGACAGATGCCCCAGCAAATCCAGGGTACGTCTCGCGGACTCGCGCAGCCGGCGAAGGTGGGGAACCCAGCTCAAACGGCTGTCGAAAACCATACCCAAGAAGAGTACTGATGGAACGAGGGCCAGAGGCTGACCCCCGAGTGTAAGGGTAAAGGCCGGGATGGCGCCGGATCCCCGTCTCCTCGACGGAAGGAAGGCCACACACGAAGTCTTCGGGGAAGACAACGTAAGGCCCACCGACGACGCCCAGCGTTCAACCCGATTGACCGCGAGTTGGACTTGCCTCTCCACGAGGGGGGGACTCGTCCCCGCGGCATAGACAGCCAGATCATCTGCGTAGATGGAACAGCGCACCGAGGGCGGAAGAGCTCCCGGTAGCGCAGACATAACTAGGTTGAAGCAGGAGACGCTTAACACACACCCCTGGGGCACCCCCTCCTCCTGAACATACAGGGCAGATAGGGTCGCCCCATTACGGACGCGGAAAGTGCGACGGCAGAGGAAGTTGCGAAGAAACGTGGGCAAAAAGCCCACAAAACCAAGAGACTTCAAACGGTCCATGACAACTCCCCGACGGGTCGTGTCATAGGCCTTTTGGACGTCAAAAAAGACGGCCAGAACAAGATTCCGGCGGGAAAATGCCTCCCGTACATCATGGCCAAGGAGGAGAAGGGGGTCCAGAGTACCCGAATCGACAAAAACCATACTGGGTCGGGGGGTATAACCCAAGCGACTCCAGTGTAAAGGAAAGTCGGACGGCCACCATCTTTTCGAGGAGCTTGCATAAGCAGCTCGTCAAAGCAATAGGCCGATAGCCCGCCACCTCCGCCGGATCCTTCCCCGGCTTAGGTATCGGGACCACAATCGCCTCCCTCCAACGGGAAGGGAACGACCCTCAACCCACACCCGGTTGAAAAGATCCAGCAAGAAGTGCAGGGCCATCGGGCAGATTCCAAAGAAAATCATACGGAATGTCGTCAGGGCCAGGGGCGGAAGAACGACGGGTTGCCAAGGCAGCCCGAAGTTCCCGCATCGGAAAGAGATGGTTATAGGGCTCGTTCCCAGGGGGCGGGAACGTGACCTCCGATAAAGAGCGATCCGCAGCTGAAGGCGAACGGGAAACCGCAGCAAAAGCACCGGCCAGCCGATCAGCCACAGCAGCAGGTATCCGAAAGGAAGCCGTCCCGTCCCGAAGGACAGGGCGACTAGCAGGGACTGGCTTCCCCTCGATACTACGTACCTTCCGCCACACAGCAGCAGAAGGGGTAGATGAGGAGATGCCGGACACAAAAGCACGCCAAGAGGCCCGACGGGCCAACTTGAGAGTCCGGCGGGCGAAAGCCTTCGCCCCCGCATCTCAATCAAGTGGCCCGCGCGCCGGGTGCGGTGGAAGCGGCGCGTTGCCCTCTTCCTCTCGCACACGCCCTGATGACATGCTGGAGTCCACCACGGGACGCTACGAGTCCGCGGGTTACCGGAAGATCGAGGATACAGTCCTCCGCGACGCCCATCACCACCCGCTCGAAGAACTCCAAGCTCTCATCCACAGAGCCAAAGCTCAATACCGAACGGACAATGACGGAAC